>JAJHIY020000224.1:847500-861041 GCA_022114975.2 Lampris megalopsis | reverse complement strand
CACGACACGACGATGTTTATAAAATCATAATCAGTGCAAAACTCAACTCGGGTGTAACTATTAAAGCCAGGATCAGACTGAATGTGCCAGTTGGAAAAGGTGTTTTGAGACAGGATCTGAAGGTGGAAAGAGAGTCAATATTGTGAATATCTTATGGAAGAGGGATCCAGAGAGATAGGGGGGGCGGGCAGAATGACTGAAGACTCTAGACCCCATGGTAGTCAGGCAGGCCGATGGTGTAGTGAGTTGGAGAGGAGAAGGATCTGAGAGTGCGGGAGGGTGTGTGGATATGAGGGAGTTTGGAAAGATATGAGGGCATTAGATTATGAAGGGCCTTAAAGTTGAGGAGCAGGATCTTGAAGTCAATACGGTATTTAACGGAGCCGCTGGAGTTGCTGAAGAGCAGGAGTGATATGATCTATGGGAGGAGTTCGGGTAATGGTACAGGCAACTGAATTCTGGACCAACAGAAGTTCATGAAGACACTTGAGAGGAAGACCAAAGATGATAAAATTGCAGTCGTCAACACAGGATGTAACCAAGGTGAGAATGAGAATGGTGGTTTTGTTAGGTGAAAGCGAGGGGCGAAGCTAATTAATATTGTGTAGGTGAAGTATGCAGACCGGCTAACATTGCTGAAGTGTGCTTCAAAAGATAATGCGCTGTCCAGGATGGCACCCAGACTCAAAGAAGGAACTATAGAATTGTCAGTAGTCAGAGAAAAACTACCAGCTTTAGCCAGAGTAGATGTAGCACCTATGAGGAAAACCTCAGTTTATCCCTACTGAGTTTGAGAAAGTTGTATGAGACCCAGGATTTAATGTCCAGCATGTGTTCGGAAAGGGAAGTGGGTGGAAGAGTGGAGGTGGGCTTGGTGGATAGATAAAGCCGGGTGTCATCTGCATAGCAGTGAAATTGAATGCCAAATTTCATGAAAATGTGGCCAAGAGGTGGACAGCACATAATAAACACAAGGGACTCCAAAACAGATCCCTGGGGAACACCGGTAATAACAGGAAAGGACCGTGATCTTACAATATAAGTTGGCCAACATGAGTGCGGTCAGAGAGATGTGATGTAAACCAGTCAGGAGAGATGCCACTGATGCCAACGGAAGTTGATCTCTAAGAGGATGTTATGTGAGATGGTATCAAAGGCTGCACTCAGATGAAGGAGGGCAAGTATGGTTAAGAGCCCAGAGTAAGCTGCCATCAACAGATCAGTGGTGGTTTTCACCACGGCTGTCTCCGTACTGTGAAAGAAGGGAAAACTAGACCGGAGTTGTTCAAACAGATTGTCTTCAGTCAGGTGAGCGGTTACCTGAGCTGCAACTGCTCTTTCAAGAATTAGGAGGAAAACAGTAAATGTGAAACTGAACGAAAATGATTCAAAGTGTTGGAATCTGCACTATATATGCTTGAGTATTCTGCAGATACTGAGCAAACAGGAAAACACAAACGCGTCATAGAAGGAGAAAAACGTCCACATTCTGACACATGACCGAGTGCAGCGGCGCTGCAATCTCAGATTGCGAGCTGGGAATGTGCACATCAGTACGGGTTATTCCTCAACCCTGGACCACTCCTCACACTGTGTTTAGCCCTGCTGTATTCATTTCAAAAGGCACAAGGGAGGATTACCAGATACTCTCAGGTGCAGACACGGTTGAGAAATGCCACGGGCAGGTTCGGTGCCTGTTTTGCCTTTATTATGGAGAAAACAAAATGCAGGAGACAGTTGTTTTTGCTAGTGTGCGCTTCACGCTGCCCACCCCCCCTCCTCCCCGTGGTGTTCTTTGTACACGTATAGTTAGCGATGTTGCTGACACCAGAGCCTGTCTATTACTGTACAGTGTGAGGGAAGAGGGCTGCGCTCCCTGCAAATGAGCGCGCAGGATAATTGTTATGCAGCGGAGCTATGAAGCAGAGGGAGGTAATTAAAAGAACAAGGGCACGGCGGTGGCAGGCTGCATCCCCCTGCTCAGTGTCTCCCCCTGTGCTACTGTTTGTCCCTGCGCACCGGAGATCGCACGCGCGCGCGCACGCACGCACACACACACACACACACACACACAGATTCTCAAGTGCACGTGCCGGCGGTGTTAACACCTTGATAAGTACTGCTGGGGTTTATAGTCGTCCTAATATTCTAATTACACTTTGTCTCTGTTTATAAGGTCATAACATGGCGGGTTTACGGCTTGGTAATTGTCGGTTTCGGTTGACCCACGAGGGGGGAGGGGGGTTTCCTCTAATTGTTTCCGCTGATGACGGGACGCATAGCCCTATACGTTACCACCGGCGGCTCTGGAATAAGCTAATCCATTTATGATTCATTAAGCAAAAAAAGTGAAATAAAACGACCGTGTCGTGGAATATGTACGTCATTAAAAGTCATGTGCACGTAATGACGCGTACGCCCCCTACCCTGCTCCCAAACAGTGCGGCCTGGTTCCTCACCACAGACACGACAGGAAGTTGGGTTCTCTGATTGATCCAGATAAAGTATAATATACTGTGTTGCTATTTAGTGGAGTAAGTATAGAAGCCGGGGTATAAGTGATGGAGTAAGTGTAGAAGCCGGGGTATAAGTGATGGAGTAAGTATAGAAGCCGGGGTATAAGTGATGGAGTAAGTATAGAAGCCGGGGTATAAGTGATGGAGTAAGTATAGAAGCCGGAGTATAAGTGATGGAGTAAGTATAGAAGCCGGGGTGCAAGTGATAGGTTCGTGTATACATTACCATACATCAGTTCTTTAATTGAAATTATACCAAATACAGACTACTTGATTTTTTAAAAAAAATAATTTAATTATATTTAATTTAGATTTTCCCCCCTTTTCTCCCCAATTGTACTTGGCTCATTACCCCACTGTCTCTGCTCCACCCGCTCTGCTGATCCGGCGAGGGCTGCAGACTACCACGTGCCTCCTCCGATACATGTGGAGTTGCCAGCCGCTTCTTTTCACCTGACAGTGAGGAGTTTCACCAGGGGGACGTAGCGCGTGGGAGGATCACGCTATTCCCCCCAGTTCCCCCTCCCCCCACGAACAGGCGCCCCGACCGCCTAAAGGAGGCGCTAGTGCAGCGACCAGGGCACATACCCACATCCGGCTTTCCACCCGCAGACACGGCCAACTGTGTCTGTAGGGACGCCCGACCAAGCCGGAGTAACACGGGGATTCGAACCGGCGATCTCTGTGTTGGTAGGCAACGGAATAGACCGCTACGCCACCCGGGCGCATAAAGCTTGAGTTTATTAAACAGTGGTTATCACATTACAGAGCTGTAGAGGTGCCTTGAAACATCGCGGCTAACCAAATGTGTATGTGTTACAGTGTTACACATGTGTTACAGTGTAACACATGTGTAACACTGTAATACATGTGTAACATATATATAGTGTAGATCAATGTTCTGTAAGGTGACTGACTAAACCCGCATCACGCCCTGCGGTTGTGCACACTTGTACACCGTGTGTGTGGAAGAGTTTCACTGTGTGTGTGTGTGTGCGTGTGCGTGTGTGAACACGTGTAGACATTCGTATATATCTTGGCTTGTGCAGCATCGTCAGAAGGTGTATGTGAGACTGGTGTGGTCTCTGCGTCCGGCCTTCTCTCTCAGAGGAGTGTGACTGGGGGCCGCATGTGTGAGTGCTCTGGTGTCAGCGTGTCAGGAAGCCAGCCAGCCAGCCAGCCAGCCAGCCAGCCAGCCAGCCAGCCAGGGTGTCGCAACAGGCAGTTAGGACAAGCAGATAAGCCAGCAAAATGAAGCAGGCAAGTGAGTACTAAGTGAATAGGGTGCTGGTCCACGAGCCAGCAAGCCACCGACCGTCAGTTCGTACGAGGACAGCCGTCAGTCAGACAAAATGTCCCAACACAAAGCAGCCCCTCGCATGTAGCCAGCGGTTTTATAAGTCAGTGGGCCTAGCTAGTTCTGTCTGTCACATAGGACACAAGCCCAAGCCCAGCAGGCACGGTGTGAGATCATCTTCATCATCCTCATCATCTTCCGGTACACGTGTGGCCCTGCATAAGTAAGGGGAGGAGGGTGCAGCACGGGATTAAGTCTATTTAGCATTCCTCTGCTTTCACACTTGCTGCTTAGAGGAACAGAGAGAGAGAGAACGAGAGAGAGAGAGAGAGAGAGAGAGAGAGAGAGAGAGAGAGAGAGAGAGAGAGAGAGAGAGAGAGAGAGCAGCATGAGAAGCGATGCTAGGGGTCAAAGTGGGTAAAAGAGAGAGAAAGGTGTGAAGCGGAAACGTGGAGCACGTGAGAGCCTAAAGGGGGAAACTCGGCGTGGTAAGACAAGGGGGAGAATGAATGATCACGAGATGGGGGAAAAAAATGAAAGAAAAAAATGGAGAACGGGGTCATAAAGAACATGGATGCAAGAGAGAGGAGAGAGAGAGAGAGAGAGAGAGAGAGAGAGAGAGAGAGAGAGAGAGAGAGAGAGAGAGAGAGAGAGAGAGAGAGAGAGAGAGAGAGAGAGAGAGAGAGAGAGAGAGAGAGAGAGAGCAGCATGAGAGCGATGCTAGGGGTCAAAGTGGGTAAAAGAGAGAGAAAGGTGTGAAGCGGAAACGTGGAGCACGTGAGAGCCTAAAGGGGGAAACTCGGCGTGGTAAGACAAGGGGGAGAATGAATGATCACGAGATGGGGAAAAAAATGAAAGAAAAAAATGGAGAACGGGGTCATAAAGAACATGGATGCAAGAGAGAGGAGAGAGAGAGAGAGAGAGAGAGAGAGAGAGAGAGAGAGAGAGGAGAGAGAAGAGAGAGAGAGAGAGAGAGAGAGAGATAGAGAGAGGAGAGAGAGAGAGAGAGAGAGAGAGAGAGAGCGAGAGCTGGCCATAAGCGAGTCTCCCAAACCCATAAAGAGTTATGCATCCTGATCTGTGTCACCGATCTCTGTGTGCTTGGAGATAATTGCTTCCATTTTGTTGCACAGAGACTATTACAGTATATGATGCTATATGATGGCCGGATTACCATGTGGGCTTTGCAGAGCAGCAGCAGTGCTGCATCAGCAGCGGGGCTGCTGCTGTAGAAACTATAGGTTTCCAGTGCGCAGCATGAGTGGGCCGTGTATTTGCTTAAGGCTATTGTGCGGTTACAGTCCCCAGGCACGACTCTTCCTGGCGTGGTGAAAATATTTTGCTTTGCCGGATGCTGAGAGATGAACACATCAGCTTGATGAGATCAAATCTAATTTGTGGGAGCGAGATTTTGAAAAGCACCGGCAGTGCGACCGGTTGATTGTAAAACATCATCAGGTCTTGCACATTATCAGTCATGCACGCTGCAGCCCAGTCCAACAGAGTCCCGCTTCATGTGGACAGATGGGTGACAGCGGTCTCCTGAACTGACTAGCAGGTTTAGTAGGCCCCTTCTAGCCCATATATGTTGTAGTCTGTACATGCTAGCTGTCGTTAGCATGATTGGAACACTATGCTAACATCAGTCCGTTTACACCGCACAGGGCAACAATCAGGAAAGAGGGTTTTTCAAAGCATTGCTGGGGTGACCGAGGCCTCTTTACAAGGGGAATATACATTATCATAATGCATCACTCATGTTCCCACTATTACTGTAAAGATGGCGCAAGCAGCAGGTGTATGCAGAACATGGATGGAGCAGGATTAGTGGTCATGCACTAGGGGGCACGTTTGGCTGCTTATTTGACTAACGTGTCTTTCTGTGATCAACTCACCGTTGCGTCTTACCTTTAGCAGTGATTCACGGGAAGGATGAGAGACACGCGGTCATAATGTGGACTTAAACTCACGGCACTTTAATTGAGAGTAAAATGACTTCTAGTTGCTTAAAACAAGCACAAGTTCCGTCACCTGGTAGAGTTCCTGTCGTGTCCCAGCGGTCAGTCCGAGGCCGGACACGGCGATAAGATGACCGCTCAAAGGTTCATTAGAGAGAGAGGAGGGGGGGAGCGACAGAGACGGAGACAGAGACAGACACAGACACAGACACAGACACAGAGACAGACACAGAAACAGAGACAGACACTGAGACAGAGACAGACACAGAGACAGACACTGAGACAGAGACAGACACTGAGACAGAGACAGACACAGAGACAGACACTGAGACAGAGACAGAGACAGAGACAGACACAGACACAGACACAGAGACAGACACAGAGACAGAGACAGAGACAGAGACAGAAACAGACACAGACACAGAGACAGACACTGAGACAGAGACAGACACTGAGACAGAGACAGACACAGAGACAGACACTGAGACAGAGACAGAGACAGAGACAGACACAGACACAGACACAGAGACAGAGACAGACACAGAGACAGAGACAGAGACAGAGACAGAAACAGACACAGACACAGAGACAGACACAGAGACATACACAGAGAGAAACTCCTGGGTTCAGAGAGGTCGGTGGTTGGGAGCAGTAAAGGGCGAGGACAGGGTGATCCGGAATGGCCAAGAGATCTCTGAAGGACAGATGGAGGTTACAAAGAAAAGTGCATGAAAAAGAGTAGGAAAGGACAGAGGAGAGGAGGAGAGACGCCACCTTTGCAAACTGCAGACGAAGAGAGAGAAGGGCGAGCGAGCTGAATGTAGAGCGTTTATTTTTTAATCTTGCATTTTTTCCAGTAGGCTAATTTGCAAAGCAAGCATGTAATCCAGTAACTCTGCATAACGTAAACCTTAATGTAAATGTTTAACGTAACTGTTTGACTAAACTACACTCAGATGGCCAAAGTCAACGGATGATAAAAAAAACCTTCAGCAAGTCTCCTTATGCACACTAACCACCCACCGTTTAATAAGCTGCCTTTAAAAAAAAAAGTTTTTTTTTACCTTAAAGCCAAACCACTCACTTGAATTACTGTTGATAACCCCCCGCACATCCAGTACATCTGTTAATCACCCCCTGCACATCCATTACATCTGTTAATCACCCCCTGCACATCCAGTACATCTGTTAATCACCCCCTGCACATCCATTACATCTGTTAATCACCCCCTGCACATCCATTACATCTGTTAATCACCCCCTGCACATCCATTACATCTGTTAATCACCCCCTGCACATCCATTAAATCTGTTAATAACCACCATGCGCATCCAGTACATCTGTTAATCACCTCCCCCATGCACATCCAGTACATCTGTTAATTACCCCCTGCACATCCAATACATTTGTTAATCACCCCCCTGCACATCCAATCAATCTGTTAATCGCCCCCATGCACATCCAATAAATCTGTTAATCATCCCCCGCACATCCAGTACATCTGTTAATCACCCCCCTGCACATCCATTACATCTGTTAATCACCCATCCCTGCACATCCAGTACATCTGTTAATAACCCCCTGCACATCCAATACATCTGTTAATCACCCCCCTGCACATCCAATACATCTTTTAATCACCCCTGCACATCCAATACATCTGTTAATCACCCCCCTGCACATCCAATACATCTTTTAATCACCCCTGCACATCCAATACATCTGTTAATCACCCCCTGCACATCCAGTACATCTGTTAATAACCCCCCTGCACATCCAATACATCTGTTAATCCCCCCCGCTCATCCTGTACATCTGTTAATCACCCCCTGCACATCCAATACATCTGTTAATAATCCCCCTGCACATCCAATACATCTGTTAATAACCCCTTGCACATCCAATACATCTGTTAATAACCCCCCGCACATCCAGTACATCTGTTAATCACCCCCCTGCACATCCATTACATCTGTTAATAACCCCCTGCACATCCTGTACATCTGTTAATCACCCCCCGCACATCCATTACATCTGTTAATAAACCCCTGCACATCCAATACATCTGTTAATAACCCCCTGCACATCCAATACATCTGTTAATCACCCCCCTGCACATCCAGTACATCTGTTAATAACCCCCCTGCACATCCAATACATCTGTTAATCCCCCCGCACATCCAATACATCTGTTAATAACCCCCTGCACATCCAGTACATCTTTTAATCACCCCCCTGCACATCCAATACATCTGTTAATCACCCCCCCGCACATCCAGTACATCTGTTAATAACCCCCCTGCATATCCAATACATCTATTAATAACCCCCGCACATCCAGTACATCTGTTAATCACCCCCCTGCATATCCAATACATCTGTGCTAAAGAACCAGATTTTAATCTAGATGACTTCTAAGCAGCTTCAGCTGTCTCTCCATCTCCATTGTCCCAGCCCGACGCCAGTTAAAACGCAGCGGTTTGAATGGAAACCTCTCACTTTCTCTGTGTGGATCCGTGTATATAGGCTCAATGAACGCGGTGTGGCTGTTGGGATATCACAAAGAGGGGTGCCCCCCCCCCACACACACACACACACACAATGGAGAGTTTATCGGGCAGGGTTATCTTTACGCCTGAGCTTTTCTCTGACTTTAACTGCATTAGATTTTTGTTTCATGGCGGAGCGTAGATCAAGTGCGCCTTTGTGGCCCTGCCGTGGCCTTTTAATGAATGCACGGCTCAGATACCTAAGTGGTGGTGGTTCGTTAAAGGGAGGGGGAGAGGAAGCTGGTGAAGGGCTGTGGGGTGGGGGTGGGGCTTGTGTGGTGGGGGGGTGTTAAATCGTGCTCAGAGTGACAATCAGTCTGCATGGGGGACAGGAGAGAGGGGGGGTAATGACGGAGGGCAGGTCTGCTGCAGTTTGGCACCCATAGTTCCAATGCGTATGGCTCATGACATCATTCTCCGACAAATCGAGGTGACGTCTTCCCGCTTTAATAGCCTTCAGTCAGGGGGAAAAAAGAGAAAAAAATTAAAACCCCAAAAGGTTTCTGTTAAAATTGAGAACATGTACAGAAGACACCCTCATTAAACTGTATCATTTAAACTACCGCGGTGCCCTTCGTTGTCTTAATCCGTTCTGCTCTAGTTTGTGAGAAGGAGGCTTTTCATTATTTCCCTCTATCAAAGCTGTCTGGATGTCTGCCTTCGTTTCATTGTGGCCGGTGTGGCTGTACTGACACATCAGGTATACTGTTAGAATGTAACAGTGTATACGCTTAGAATGTAACAGTGTGTACTGTTAGAATGTAACAACAGTTAGTATGTAATAGTGTCTACTGTTAGAATGGGACAGTGTATACTGTTAGAACAGTATATGCTGTTAGAATGTAACAACGGTTAGATTGTAACAGTGTATACTGTTAGAACAGTGTCTTCTGTTAGAATGTAATAGTGTATACTGTTAGAATGGGAATGAATGAATGCTTTTATTTGTCATTACACAGTTGTACAACAAAATTAACTCCCCATGGTACAAAATACACACACACACACACACACACACACACACACACACACACACACACACACACACACACACACAAATAGTGAAAATACAAATAGACACACATTTGCAGCACAGTCAACATATATTGTAAGTGGTAAAATAAGTGTAATATCGATTACACTAGATAAATAGTTTGTGTATCGCACTAGGACAGGAGATATGAGTTTACCAACGGGTAACAGCTGTCCTAACGACACATTAAGCACATTAAAACACACAACACAGGATGGGCTATGAAAACTTTTTTTTCATATCCACTGCCATACTTCCTATGAAATATTGTTGATTTATTGCGGTGATTCACGACCACGGTTGGGTAAAACAAAAATAACAATAATGAAAACTACACCCCTGTGACAACTAGTTGTAATTGGTGTAAATGAATGTGTTGGTGTGTTTCTGCATGTATTCAACTCGTTACATTTGGTTGTGCCATATGCATATAGATACACATACACACAGACACACAGACACACACACACACACACACACACACACACACACAGACACACCCCTATCCTCCCGCAAAAAAAACAATCTGTACTCTAAAATAAGAAAGTAAATAGTAAATAATAAATAATAGCAAATAGTAGAAATATAAATAAATAAATATATACATATATATATATATTATATTATATAAACATATTTACAAATATAAGTATAAATAAATATTGACTAATATACACAGTAAATAGTAAATAAACAAAAAGGTACAGTGAAAAAGTAAACAGCTGCTAAGCAACATTATGGTGGTGGAGAAAGGAGGCGCTTTATGTTTGAGTCCTCTGCTGGATGTCATGAGAGATGCGCCAGGGCTGACCACAACAACACACGCCGCTGTGGTCATCCACAACGAAGGGGAGGAGGACGAGAGGGCGCGAGAGTGCTGAGAGGAAGGGATATCAGCAAATGTAATTAAATGTATCCTTTAAGTGGCTATTGATCTCCTTAAGGGTGTCGTCGTTAGACTGAAGGGTTAAGATCTAAACATGCTATGAGGGCGAAATCATTCTGAGGTGAAATCGCGAGCAACAGAGGATAAACCCCGCGCTAATCGCCACGCAGATCAGTGCTGGACGTTCGCGATGTCCCGTGGAGACGTCAGAGACGCTGTGAGGACACATTGGAGGCCCGTAATTAAAACCGGCCGTGAGATCCCTGAGCCCAGGGTGTAGATCCGGCCTGTTTAGCCGGACACGCACCTGGAAGAGAGAGACATCCACGCAAGGTCACGGCAAGGCGTCGTGGCCGTGTGCGTCCCTGGAGACGATGTCCGGTTCCGTTGGTGTGGATGCGCTCTCAGACTCACGGTCAGGATGAGACGCGGCACTCTGAGAGAGCCGAGCACGGCTACAGAGGCCGTTCAGCACCTCACCACGTGGCACAGCAGTCAGGGTGTGGTGGCACCACAGCCCAACAGACACGCAAGGTCTGGGAGCCTTCTTTTTGTTTATCCATCAACTGTGTTTTATCTTTTGGGGTGGGGGGGGGGAGTGAGAGAGCGAGGAGGGTTTCTGAGCAGAGGATGAAGGATCCTGTTAAACTCCTGTCTCCTTCTCTGATCAACCAATCAGGCGGAGGAATAGTGCTGAGTCAGCCACTGGGTGCTGCTCACGTCCGAATGCAGGGGAGGAGGGTGGAGAGGAGCCACCCAGCCACTGTCTGCACTGCACTGCAGCAGCACTCCCACCCACCCCCACCACCACCCCACCGGCAGGGGCCCGAGGGTGGGGTGGGGGATGGGGTGCGGAGGGCCCACCAATCGTACCAAGCTCCAGCCTCAATGGCGAGCTCTGGGCCCCAATCTGCCGGCTCCCTCTCTCCGTTGACTTCATATTTAGCACCGGCTGTTCACACCAGCACCACCATCATCATCATCACCATAGAAACCACTCTAAATACACTGGCCTGCAGTCTTATATGCAGCCCCCCCCCATCTCATCCTCTGTGTCTCCTCCTGTAGGTAATGGACGGGAATAAATACCGTCAGCTACAGGAGATAAAGTTTACAGCCTGACCACAGGCCTCTTGATTCATGACCACAGCGTGCCATACATTACGTTAATTAATAACGGGCTTACATCTTCACCGGTCCAGGGTAGTGGCCTTCAGCTGTGCAGCGATGGTGTTGTGGGATGTGGATCGTGGTGCGTGCTGGACTGAGTGGGGAGCTGCCCATAAGGCCGTGCAGCTGCAGACAGTGTTGCTGTTGCGCTAGTTTTCCATGGCTCGTGTGGTACCTGGCGTTTTAAATGGCTCTTTTTTTCTTTTCTTTTCTTTTTTTGCTGAAAATAACGACCCCAGATGTCGTCGTAGAGGTCTAAAGTTAAAGGTGCGTACCTGTCCAGATATGACACCTCCTCCTGGCTACGGTTTATAAGACTGTTGTGGTTTTAATGTGGATTCGCGTGTGTTGCGCCATGTCAGGGGGGTTCTTCCTCGGAGCCTGCATGTCGTTTGACACCGTGTAGGCGAGACAGGAAGTGATGTGTTTCAAAGGTTGCGGGTCCCTGGCCAGGCTTTCCTACACGACATGATGCTGAATGGGAGCCCAGGCCCTGACAAGGAGTCAGTCAACACGACAGCCGCCTGACAGCCACCGAGAACCACTTGTCCTGATAAGGAGAGAGAGAGCGAGAGCGAGGGGGCGCAGTCGGCAGAGCGAGAGAGAGAGAGTCGAGAGGGCGAGAGAGGGGGGGGCAGTCGAGAGAGCGAGCGAGAGAGAAACAGAGAGAGAGAAAGACAGAGACAGAGAGAGAGAGAGGGGTGGGGGGCAGTCGGGAGAGAGAGAGAGAGAGAGAGAGAGAGAGAGAGAGAGAGAGAGAGAGAGAGAGAGAGAGAGAGTGGGGGGGCAGTCGGGAGAGCGAGAGAGAGACAGAGACTGAGAGAGAGAGAGAGAGAGAGAGTGAGGGGGCAGTCGGCGGTGGTTTAGTGGAAAACGGTGACCGGTGCAGAAAGCATGCAGTGTGGTCAGCAAGTGAGGAGGCCGGGCGATAGCAGCCATGGTGCGTAGTGTCTACTTGTGTTAGTGCAGCTTGGGTGTCGGGTCGTAGTCCAGTTAAAGGAAACTATCCTGGGAGCCACGGGGACGGGGCCCGCTGGGGGACCGGTTTAAAAGTGTCCCTCGGTCCTCTGAGGCCATACATAGTGGTGGGATGGCAGCTGCTCCATACACCACCTGTACCATGCGAGTCCCTCTGGGACACCCTGCACCACCGCTGACCTTCTCTTCCTCCCTCTACCACTGATTTAACGCCATGTCTCTCTCTCTACCTTACTGTCTCCCCCTCTCTCTCCCACCCTTTGAGCCGGGGTACAGCTGTCCCTAGAGCTCATCCCTCTTCATCCCTCCCCCTGTCTCCAATATAAGGGCAGGAATGCGGTGGACAGCACGCAGTCCCAGAATACACAAGTTGGCCAACCTATCTAAGAGCCACGCCACGCCACGCAGTCAGGCTGATAGAGGGCACCCAGCAGACACACACACACACGCACACACACACATGCACACACACACACACATGCACACACACATGCACGCACACGCACGCACACACGCACACACACACACACACACACACAGAGCGCAGCAACAAGTCCTCCAATCCATACGACCACATAGGTCGTTTGTCCTCTAACACGACCCCCAGAAGCGTTTCCTAAATTAGCGCCCCTACCGGCGGCAGGAGGTATGCCACAGATACTTTTCGCCCCTGTGCATTGTGGGTTTTTAAAAAGTTTGAGAACAACAGAATAGGTAGTCAGTGCGTGTTTGTGTAGTTTCTCCGTCTAGTGTAGTAAGCATGTTGACCTATGAATGACGTCATAAGAGGTAACTTAACGTTAGCCACAAGTTAGCGAGTCAGCTAGCGTGGACGTTATAACCGCTGTGTGACGTTACACTTTGCTTTTATTAATATTCCTTCTCACGAGAGCTAATGGAAGGAGATGCTTATTGTTACAGGGGAAGTGACGTGTTATAATTACGGAGGAGCGCGAGGAAGCGGCTTAAAATGTCACTAGAGGTCGTAATTAGCTGCTTGTACAAACGACCTATGGAGTCGTTTTTGTTTTTGTTTTTTTGTTTTTGGTGGGGGATAGTCTCCAGCGCACATGCCTGCACATATACACACAGTGAAACTCACACACACACACACACATACACAGACACACACACACACACACACCACCACCAC
>JAJHIY020000224.1:830000-842500 GCA_022114975.2 Lampris megalopsis | reverse complement strand
TGGAACCAAATCAACTCTTCAATGGATTTGGTCCCCTTCAACCAGCTGTAGCTGTGCATTGATGACTCCGCACCAGCGCGCACGCGGCTGTGGACTGGGACGGACCGATGGCGAGGAGAGGAACACGGGGGGGGGGGGAGACTCGGCCAGGCCCTGACCCTTGACCTCACTGGAAGCGCTTTCATATCCCATAGACAACAGCGCCGTTAAATAGACGTGAGGGAATCAGACACACAACCTGTTTAAGGATGTGTGGCATGCACCAGACACAATGTGGACTTCTCTCTATCACACACATAGTCCATGGCAGGCAATGACGTAACCAGCTTAATTATGCGGACGATAATCAAGGTAAGTAATTAAGGAACGATCTTCGCAGGAAATTCCGATTTTGTTTTGTATTTTCACAAACGCGCTGTGGTCTGCAGCAGTTGGTACCCCGCGGTGAAGTCCTCACTTCACTTTGTCTTGTGTGTAGCTGTACCCCCTCCCCTACAGCGCACGTGATGTGTGGGTCTCTGTGTGTGGGTTTTTGTGTGCACGTCTATGCAGGGGCCAGCAGGGGTGAAGGGTTACTGAGTGCAAGCGGGAAGCGATGGTGTGTGTGTGTGTGTGTGTGTGTGTGTGTGTGTGTGTGTGTGTGTGTGTGCGCGCGCGCGCGCCTTTGACTCCTAATGCACACATCTGGTCAATAAAGTCTCATGCTGACGTTCATCTAAACTGCTGAAGTGGTCTCTGTTTGAAGTCTGGTCTTACTGGGGAGATGGGGAGGTGTGGAGGTGGATATACTGGGAAGGTGGTATTACTTGGGAGGTGGGGGGGTCTTATTGGGGAGGTGGGGAGGTGTAGAGGTGGATGTACTGGGAAGGTGGTATTACTTGGGAGGTGGGGAGGGGATCTTACTGGGGGGGTGGCCTTACTGGGGAGGTGGTCTCACTGGGGAGGTGGGAGGTGGGGAGGTGGTCTTACTTGGGAGGTGGTCTCACTGGGGAGGTGGGGAGGTGTAGAGGTGGATGTACTGGGAAGGTGGTATTACTTGGGAGGTGGGAAGGTGGTATTACTTGGGAGGTGGGGAGGGGGGTCTTACTGGGGAGGTGGTCTCACTGGGGAGTTGGGACGTGGGGAGGTGGTCTTACTGGGGAGGTGGGGAGGAGATCTTACTGGGGAGGTGGGAGGCGTAAAGGAAGCGGTTGGGGGTATTAGTAAGAAAGGAGGGACTGTGAAAGGGTGGAAGAAGGAGGAGGAAGAGTCAAACCAATGGAAGGGAGAAGGAGGGAGAGGGATGGATGGCCTATGCACAATGAACCACAGAATTCACAAAGTAATCGAGGTTCGTAAAATATAAACACATTAATAAACATGTTAATAAACATATTAATAAACACATTAATAAACAAATTAATGAACTAATTAGTTGGTGTCATCACGAGTCTCTTGCTCTATGTGACTTCCCTCTCTGTGGTATTTTGGGCCGTGTGGAGGGCCGTCCTCCTCCCTCTTGCGGAGGCCTAACTCTGGTCTCCGCCTCCTCCTCTCCCTCCTTTCCCCTGTCCCTCCTCCGCCTCTCCTCCGTCGCCGGCTGTTGGGGGAGTGTGGAGGTGTGACAGATGTTTTAACGTGCCTGCGGTTCCTTATCACCACTCAGCTGAAAGCTCCATTTGCCTCGGCTGGCTGTGATAGATGGCCGGCCGGGCGCGGGCGGGCGGACGCTATGCTAACGAAGGTGGAGGAGGCAGCTCAGACTTCCAGACGGGTGGGGTGCGCGGGGGGGGGGGGCGCTGTGAAGACTACACACCCTGCTGGGAAATGGTGGATGTGGTCATTTTCGGTTTTCCGTGTCCGGGGCGTGACGAGCAAGGGAATAATGGCGGCAGTGTGCGCAGCCGCAGTGGGAGGAAGCGCCGCCTGTAACGGCGGAAGGCGCGTTGCCAGGACTCAAGCAGGACGCGCACGGTACAAATGGACCCACGCATGAACAAGCCGATGGGGGTTCCGAGGAAAACGTCTCCGCGTTTGCAACCTGCTAAACGTGGCGTGGCCGGAAGTCTCCAATACAGCTTCCGCGTTTCTGATGGGCCCCGTGATGGCCCGGCGGCCCGCCCAGGGTGGCTCCCCGCCTGCCGCCCAGTGGCTGTTGGGATAGGCTGCAGCATCCCCGCCACCCTGACAGCGGGATAAGCGGGTTGGATAACGGATGGAAGGATATTTTGTTTTCTTTTTTTGCAATTTTACATTTTAATTGAAGGTCACATACATAAACACACGACACATCGCATTCAACAAGCCACCCACAATGTACAACAACATAACAGAAGCTGCGTTTAGTAAAAAAAACAAACAAAGTCCCACTGTAACACACAGCTGTAACGAGGCTCGGTGGTATTGTATGAGGAGCCGTACAAGCCGTAATTTAGGCTGGGGCCCTCTCATAGTCATACGTTATTCTTTAATACACTCACACACACGCAAATATATATATATATATAAATCTGGATTATTTTGCTCCTTATTTGTTGAGCACTTTCACCACCATTAAACAACGTTATATAACTTAAATAGAAAATTTACTTGACTAACTGGATTATATATATGTATATATATATATATATATGCACATATATGCACATATATGCACATATATGCACATATATATATATATATATATATACATTCACTCATATTGAATGTGTGAGTTCAATATATAAATATGAGAATTAAAAATAAAAATATGTATGTTAATGAGACGGTCAGAATATAATTATGGCTTGTACGGCCCCTCACAGTGGGAATTGTGTTGTATTGTATTGTATTGTTTTGTATTGTATTGTATTGTATTGTACTGTATTGTATTGTATTGTATTGTATTGTATTGTATTGTATTGACTGTACTATATTGTATTGTATTGTATTGTATTGTATTGTATTGTATTGCGTTGTATTGTATTGTATTGTATTGTATTGTACTGTACTGTATTGTATTGTGTGGTATTGTGTTGTACTGTATTGTATTGTACTGTATTGTACTGTACTGTATTGTATTGTATTGTATAGTGTTGTATTGTGTTGTACTTTATTGTATTGTACTGTACTGTACTGTATTGTATTGTGTTGCGTTGTATTGTACTGTATTGTACTGTGTTGTGTTGTATTGTATTGTGTTGTATTGTGTTGTACTGTATTGTATTGTACTGTATTGTACTATATTGTATTGTACTGTATTGTATGGTATTGTGTTGTATTGTACTTTATTGTATTGTACTGTACTGTATTGTATTGTGTTGCGTTGTATTGTACTGTATTGTGTTGTATTGTATTGTATTGTATTGTACTGTGTTGTATTGTGTTGTATTGTGTTGTAGCGGTGGTTAGTAGTGGTTTGAAACAATGCAACACCATTTTGCAAAGGAGAGAGTAATAATTACATCCGATGTATCAACGGAGCTCCCGCAAGGAAAAGAACAAGTGAGCCTTGAGTCCTGTGTTTCAGGGAACCTGCATTTTAAGGAGGCCTGGCATGAGAGATGGTCCAGCCGCCGCAGAGCACACCGGCCATCATGGGATGTGATAACACCGCCCTGTGCTGCACATCGATTTATCTATCAGCCCGCTGACATTGGAGAGCAAGGAGCAATGTGCCAAGTGGCATAAAACAATGGCAGACATTTTAATATAGAAATTGAAAGGGAGGATAAAGGACGGAAGAAGAGATGGGAGGAGGAGCCGTGGTTATTTTTGTTAAGTGCTCTTGAGTGTAAATGTGCGAGTGTGTTGTGTGTATGCGTGCGTGCGCGTGCTGGTTTGTTCCGTCTCACGCTTCTGTGTAGGGTTGTTAGGTGCTTTTGTGTGCCGGGGTGTAATTTCCATCGGGACAACGGGGTATGACCCCCCCCTTTCAGAATCGCTTTTGTGACCCCCCCCCCCACACACACACACGCTTTTAAAATATGTATTATTTTTTTTTTTAACCGCAAACTAAAATCACAGGGATTTCACTCCTACCTAAATCGACCATGGGCGGTCAAAATGACTGCCGGTGTTAGACTCTATTGTGTCAAGATAAATATCCAACTGAGATATTAATACATTACATATGTTAGTATGTCTGTAACTGACACCAAAATTAACATTTTAACGACTTTAATACTATTTTTCAAACAATTTAAAATGGCCGCTGTCCAACGCCTGTAAATACTCCAGCGCCTCGGTGGTAGTCATGGTGCGTCTGTCACGGCGTCTGTAACCAGACATGTTGGACATCATCACACATCAAGTTTAGACTATTTCTCTCCACTGGAAGACGCTAGCATGTTTCTAGGACAGAGCAACGAACTTCACCAAGGAAATGACGCCACCAACCCACGTCATAAATACTGACACGATGTAGTCCGCGGTGGTGTAGCGGTCTAAGCATCGGCTTTGTGTCGATGCAGTTGCCCACTGCGGACCGGGGTTCGCGTCCCGGGCTCGTCAGATCCGACTATAGCCGGACTCGATGAAGCAGCAATCATTGGCAGCGCTGTCTTCGGGAGGGGGGCGGAGTCAGCCTGTGTTCGTCACATGACTGTATGTGTGTGTGTGTGTGTGTGTGTGTGTGTGTGTGTGTGTGTGTGTGTGTATGTCGGTGTGTGTGTGTGTGTGTGTGTGAGATGCACAGGGCGTGTGTGATGCGTCAGTGCAGTAATACTGGGGTAGTAGTGCTTGTAGTTAGTGCATGCTGCATGCTGCTTCTGCTTGCTACTCTCTGTTCTCAGCTACTGCCGCCGGCTAGCCCTCTTTGTGGGGGTGAAAAGAGGAGCCGAGTGCGTAAGTCTCCCCTGCCGGTACATAGCCTCTCTACCGCCAAGACTCCTGCAGTGCCTCCTCGTGGCCACACACGGTAACTGGGTACCTTGCGGTCCCTGGCTAAACTGTAGGGGATCTCGGAGCTACAGTGGTCCCCAGAGGTCTAATGCGCAGGCCCATGTGAAGTGGATACGCCCTGGCATTGACCAACCACTGTCCCACTGCCTTGTGGGTAAATGTAGGACGACAAAGGCTAGGGGAGCACACCCTGAGAGAAAAGCAATGTGCATGGCGGCGCACGATAGGCGGTCCTCTGACAGACTGGAGCTCCGGCAGCCTCCTGCAGCTGTGGAAGAGTGCTGGTCGTCTTGGGCCCCCCTTGCCACCAGATCCCACCCTCTCACAGTGAAGAAGTGCTGCTGGGACATGCGCACCCCCAGCGGCACTGTAAATAATCTCTTTGCGCAGGTATCCACCTCTGCCTCGGTGAGACCAGCAACCGGAATATGGATCAAAGTCTGGCGGCGATGGGGTGTCTGGTGACGGGAGCAGGTATGAATGCACTGGAAGCTCCTATCAGACCCCTGCACGCCAGCGGCACAGGGCTATTCATGGTCGCCAGCAGCTGGGCTTGAGTGGCAGCTGCTCTCGGCAGGCCCCTGTGTGTCTGAGCAGCCCTATTTAGGAGCCACACTGCTCACCCCAACTGGGGAGGGGCCTAGAAAAGGTGGCCTAAACATTGCCCACTCAAAACATCCTGGATAGGCTACCGCACCTATCGGGACATTCCACTCTGCGGTCGAAATAAAAAAAAGAAAATAATTCCCTTTAAACTGGCAACATGGAACATAAGAACTCTGCTGGACGTTAATGCCGAAAGACCTCAGCGAAGGACTGCACTAATTGCAGCGGAACTTAATCGCTACAATATTGACATTGCTGCACTCAGTGAAACCAGGTTCCTGGATGAAGGCTCCCTGAAGGAGGACACCTACACCTTCTTCTGGAAGGGATACCCTGCAGGAGGACAACATCAGCATGGTGTGGGATTTGCAATAAAAAACAGCCTCCTACCAAGACTCACTGAAACACCGATTGGCATAAGTGAAAGGCTCATGTCGCTCAGGATCCCTCTGGCCAAGAAACGTTATGCCACCCTCCTAGGTGCCTATGCACCAACACTGCCATCAGAGGATGACGTAAAGGACCGCTTCTATCAGTCACTAGATGAGGCTCTCCGTCATATACCCAAGGAGGACAAGATCTTTTTGCTGGGCGATTTCAATGCCAGAGTGGGGAAAGACAACAAGGTGTGGAGTGGTGTCATTGGTGGGCATGGCATTGGGAAAGTCAATGCAAATGGACTGCGCCTCCTAAGCCTCTGTGCTGAGCATGGCTTGACCATCACAAACACCCTCTTCCAATTAAAAAACAAGCACAAAACATCCTGGATGCACCCACGCTCCAAACATTGCCACCTATTGGACTACATCATTGTGAGACGTGCTGATACAAAAGACGTCTTACTCACTCGTGCAATGAGAGGTGCTGAGTGCTGGACAGATCACCGGCTCATCATGACCAGGCTCCAGGTGGAGGTACGCCCTGCTGTTCGTCTCCAAAGGTCAGGAAAGAAGAGGCTTGACTGTACCCGGCTAGAAAAGGCTGAGGTCCAGAACAATCTCCGCCTCTCTCTGGCTGAAAACCTGGAAGACATTGAGCTTCTCTTGAGCACGGATGATTCCATTGACAGGAAATGGTCTTCCGTGAGCTCCAGACTCTACAAGGCAGCATCCCAATCCATCGGTTACAAGAGCAGAAAACACCAGGACTGGTTCAATGACAACACAGGCACAATAACTTCCATACTCAAAGGCATGCATAAAGCACACAGTGCTGTCCTCAACAATCCCACATCAGCTACACTCCGGCAACAATGGCAAACATCCAGGAGAGAGGTGCAGTCAAAATTGCGTGCCCTGCAGAATGAGTGGTGGATATCGAAGGCAAATGAAATACAATCCCATGCCGATAGAAATGATATGCACAACTTTTATGATGCAGTGAAAACCATCTACGGCCCAAGAAACTGCTCTGTCTCCCCCCTGAAGTCTGATGATGGTACCACCCTCATAAAGGACCAGAAATTCATCACAAAAAGATGGGCAGAACATTTTGAGACTCTTTTGAACCAGCCCTCCCCAACAGATCCCTCGATCTTGGATGAACTGCCTGTCCGCCCCACCATCCAAGACCTTGACCTTCCACCAACCTTTGAAGAGGTTCATTGTGCAGTTAGGTCGCTGAAAAATAACAAGACCCCTGGCCCTGACAGTATCCCTGCAGAGATTTTTAAACAGGGAGGCTACCTCTGCACCCGTGCACTTTTCCTGTTCATCTCACACGTATGGAAGAACGAAACTGTCCCTCAGCAGTGGAGGGATGCTAACATCATCTCCATATATAAAGGCAAAGGAGACAAGTCCCTCTGTGGCAACAGCCGTGGCATTTCACTACTGGCTGTTGCTGGAAAAGTCCTGGCCAAACTCATGTTACACAGGCTGGTAAAACACATGTCAGAGGAGCTGTTGCCTGAGTCACAGTGTGGGTTTAGGAGGAATAGGAGTACTGTGGACATGGTGTTCACAGCACGGCAACTCCAAGAGAAGTGCAGGGAGCAACATCAGAACCTCTTCATAGCCTTCATCTACCTGTCAAAGGCTTTCGACACAGTCAACAGGGACATCCTATGGAACATCCTCCTGAAGTTTGGCTGTCCACGAAAGTTTGTCAACATCCTTCAAAGATTTCACGTGGGGATGATGGCACGTGTGACCATTGGAGGCCAGGAATCTGAGCCCTTCAGGGTGTGCACCGGGGTACGTCAGGGGTGCATCCTTGCTCCAGTTCTTTTTAACATCTTCCTCCTGTGTGTGACATTGCTGCTCCACAAGGAAATCAGGAAGGACAGTGGGGTTACTGTGGACTTCAGACTAGATGGAAACCTATTTAACATCCGTAGGCTCCAAGCGGTCACAAAAATGACATCGGAGCACATCATTGAGTTACAGTACGCAGATGACTGTGCAGTTGTGGCCCACACACCCGAGGCACTACAAGCTACCCTTGCAGCTGCTGCAAGGGCGTATGGTAGGCTGGGGCTCTCTATAAATGTGACAAAGACTGAAGTAGTATGCCAGTGGGCATCTACTCCTCCTTCTCATTCACCAACCTTCAACATCTCCGACAAACCACTTGCAACAGTGGAATCATTCAAATACCTGGGCAGCTTTCTCTCTGATGACTGCAGCATCGACAGGGAGATGCAAAACCGGATTAAACAAGCGTCATCCTCTTTTGGCAGACTTAGGAGAAGGGTCTTTCAAAACAAAGACCTCAACCTCCACACCAAAATATCTGTCTACTTGGCAGTTGTCATCACGACTCTCCTCTACAGCTGTGAGGCGTGGACCCTGTACAGCCACCACCTCAGGATGCTTGAGGCCTTCCACATCAGATGCCTACAATGCATCCTGAGGATAACCTGGCGTGACCGAGTGCCCCATACTGAAATACTCCGCAAGACCAACTGCATCAGCATGGAGGCTACCGTCACCCAGCACCAACTTCGATGGCTCGGTCACGTCATCAGGATGCCAAAGGAGCGCTTACCGCGTAAAGTGCTGTATGGCCAGCTACATCTTGGCCGCCGCTTGGCAGGGGGCCAGAAAAAACGGTACAAAGACCAGCTGAAGACCATCATAAAGAAGTGCGGCCTGAACCCGAGCCAGCTGGAAGACACTGCCGCCCAACGCTCCATCTGGCGGCAGCTCTGTCAACAAGGGGTGCAAAACCTTGAGAAGGACCGCGGTGATCGACGGACCAGAAGACGTCTGAAGAGACATGAAGCCAGTACCACACCTACACCCCCAGTCAGTGATTTCACCTGTTCTGTCTGTGGCAGACATTGTGGATCGCGGATTGGGCTTTACAGCCATAAGAAGACTCACAAGTGACAGAGGCAGGATTGTCATCATCGGACACGACGGACAACCTAAAGCAAGCAAAGTGTGTGTGTGTGTGTGTGTGTGTGTGTGTGTGTGTGTGTGTGTGTGTGTGTGTGTGTGTGTGTGTGTGTGAGTGAGTGAGTGAGTGAGTGAGTGAGTGAGTGAGTGAGTGAGTGAGTGAGAGAGTGAGTGAGTGAGTGAGTGAGTGTGTGTGTGGGAGTAAAAGCAGTGGTTCGGCCTGGATTCACCTTGTCACGGAAGTGGCGAGGCGTCTCCTTCGAGACTGCCGGCCGGAGAGATGCAGCTGGCAAACGCATGCAGTACGAGGGTGGGAGTTTGAACTAAAATAGGGATCGATTGACCACTAAATTGGGAGAAAAGGGGAAAAATCAGAAATAAATTAGAAGAAAAAATAAATCATGACGTGCACGATGACGTGCAAATTACGTGCGGTCATTTTGACGGCTTACGGTCTTTTAATTAAGATAATATTATATAACTTTTTTGTATAATTGAGCATTAAGGGGGTGAAGGTCTGTATCTTTTTTTTCCCCCAAAGTTATTAAACTTTGAAAATCTTAAACCGTCAAAATGACGGCCTTGGTCGTTCTGGTTTAACATGCTACTGTCGGGCCAGCCGTCAGATTCTGGGGCCGTGCCTATAGTCCCCGGGTCCTATAGGGAGGACCCCCAGTAAACGGGGTGAAGCAAGACAACAGATAAATAAACACAGCACAGACGTACAGGGGTGGAGGGGAAGGGGGGTTGCGAGAGGGAGGAGCGGCAGCCACACGTCGTGCGCCGTAAGTACTCTGCCACTTAAACGCATACAAAAGGGCAAGAAAAAGTTAGTTGATTAGAAGGCTATTCAGTAACTAGCCCAGGATAATCACATCGACACACTATTGCTAGCACCGGAGCAACTAAGAGGGTCACGTGACGGTTTTGGGTTTTCAAAGTTTAATAACTGTAAAAAAAAAAAAATACAGACCTGCCGCTCCCTGAATGCTCCTAAAATTGCATTAAATCAACTGTTCAAAAAAGTTACAAGATCTACCTAAAACGACCATGAGCGGTCAAAAGGACCTTCTGTAATTTGCGCGTTATGTCAGTATTTATGACGCGTGTTGGTCGCGTCATTTCCTTCGTGAAGTTCGTTGCTCAGTCCTAGAAACACACTAGCGCCCTCCAGTGGAGAGAAATAGTCTAAACTTGATGTGTGATTATGTCCAACATGTCTGGTTACAGACGCACCATGACTACCACCGAGGCGCTGCAGCATTTACAGGCGTTGGACACTACCAATTTTGAATTGTTTGAAAAATAGTATTAAAGTTGTGGAAATGTTAATTTTGGTGTCAGCTAGTTTCTTAACAGACACACTAACATATGTAATGCATTAATATATCAGTTGTGTATTTATCTTGACAGAATATAGGGTTTAAAAACCGGCCGTCAATTTGACCGCCCATGGTCGTTCTAGTGCTAGGTAACGTCGGTACTATTACTAGCGTTGGCTTGCGAGTGAAATAGTCAGCAGCCGTCACATGTTTCTAAAGGCGGAAAGACAATTTGACAAACCAAACATTTAAGGTGGTTGTAAAACAGCGTGGTTTCTCTATGAACATATGTAACTTGAAAACGATTCCAACTTAAACCGCAGCACGTGTCCGTCAACATTGTATGAAAAACCACGTCTGCCTCTCTGCTAGTTTACTTTCATGTTAGACACACACCGCGGGCTGAACAGGAGAGACCAGAGGAGGTGGAGGTGCGTGTGGAAGACAGGGAGGGCGAGGCAGGAGAAGCAGCATTGAGCTGCAGGGAGGTCACATGTGCCGTAAAAAGGTTAGGTGATATACTTTACTTTATTATTTCCCGGATTTTGCATTATAAAAAATAACAAAGTAACGGGGAGTGCAGAAGAGAGGTGAAGAAGAGGGTGCAGGCAGGGTGGAGTGGGTGGAGAAGTGTGTCAGGAGTGATTTGCGACAGAAGGGTACCAGCAAGAGTTAAAGGGAAGGTTTACAAGATGGTAGTGAGACCAGCTATGTTATATGGTTTGGAGAAAGTGGCACTGATGAAAAGACAGGAGGTCGAGCTGGAGGTGGCAGAGGTGAAGATGATAAGATTTTCATTGGGAGTGATGAAGAAGGACAGGATTAGGAACGAGTATATTAGAGGGACAGCTCAGGTTGGACGGTTTGGAGACAAAGCAAGGGAGACAAGATTGAGATGGTTTGGACATGTGTGGAGGAGAGATGCTGGGTGTATTGGGAGAAGGATGCTGAATATGGAGCTGCCAGGGAAGAGGAGAAGAAGAAGGCCAAAGAGGAGGTTTATGGCTGTGGTGAGGGAGGACATGCAGGTGGCTGGTGTGACAGAGGAAAATACAGAGGACAGGAAGAGATGGACACGGATGATCCGCTGTGGCGCCCCCTAACGGGAGCAGCAGTAAGTAACAGTAACAGTAGTAGTAGTAGTAGTGGTGATATCTCAATGGGTATTTATCTTGACAGAATAGGACGCGTAATCGGGGCAGGCTAAGCTAACTGCTAGCCCATGCAGACCAGCGGTTGCGACAGTCATCCTGGTTGGCGTTTGTTCTATTTGACAGTGGTTTTTTTTTTGGATATACACGAAATGGACAAAGGTATTGGGACACACATCTTAATCATTAAATTCAGGTGTCTCATTCAGACCCATTGCCATAGGTGTATAACATCAAGGAGCTAGCCATGCAGTCTGCATTTACAAACATTTGTGAAAGAATGGGTAGTTCTGAAGAGCTCAGTGAATTCAAGTGTGGCGCTGTCATAGGATGCCACTTTTGCAATAAGTCAGTTCGTGAAATTTCTTCCCTGCTAGATATTCCACGGTCAGCTGTAAGTGGTATTATTGAAAAGTAGAAACAACTCAGCCACAAAGTGGCAGACCACATAAAGTGACAGAGCGGGACCAACGAGTGCTGAGGCGCATAGTGCGTAAAAGTCGCTAACGCTCTGTTGACTCAATAACTACAGAGTTCCAGACTTCCTCTGGCATTAACATCAGCACAAAAACTGTGCGCCAGGAGCTTCATGGAATAGGTTTCCTTTGCCGAGCAGCTGCATGCAAGCCTTACATCACCAAGCACGATGCCAAGCATCGGATGGAGTAGTGTAAAGCACGCTGCCACTGGACTCTGGAGCAGCGGAAACGTGTTCTGTGGAGGGACGAATCACACTTCTCTGTCTGGCAGTCTGATGGACGAGTCTGGGTTTGGCAGATGCCAGGAGAACGTTACCTGCCTGACTGCATTGTGCCAACTGTACAGTTTGGTGGAGGAGGGGTAATAGTATGGGGTTGTTTTCAGGGGTTGAAGTGAAAGGATAACTTAATGCTTCAGCATACCAAGACATTTTGGACAATTCTATGCTTCCAACTTCGTGGGACCAGTTTGGGGAGGACCCTTTTCTGTTCCAGCATGACTGTGCCCCAGTGCACAAAGCACAGTCCTTTAAGACATGGTTGGGTGAGTTTGTTATGGAAGAAATTGACTGGACCGCACAGAGCCCTGACCTCAATCCCATGGAACACCTTTGGGATGAACTAGAAAAGAGATTGCGAGCCAGGTCTTCTCGTCCCACATCAGTACCTGACCTCACAAATGCTCTTCTGGATGAATGGGCAAACATTCCCACAGACACACTCCAAAATCTTGTGGAAAGC
>JAJHIY020000224.1:600000-825000 GCA_022114975.2 Lampris megalopsis | reverse complement strand
AGTTTGCTCTGCTGCATCTTGTGGCCCGGGGACTGCAGCCCCACCCGAAGAGGTAGGCTAAGCAGGTTAGGCTAACTGCTAGCCCATGCACACCGGCAGATCTGACAGTCATCCTGGCTGGCGTTCATTCTCCTGGACAGGGAATTTTTTTTTTTTTGGATGTGTTGGATATATGTTTTGTTTGTTGTAATTTTGTAGTCTGGATATATCCGTTGTTTTAGGTTTTGGATATGTCTGGCTTTGTGTTACGCTGCTGTGGGCTGGGGAAACGATATCCCGTTTCATTTCATGTGTGCAAGTACACGAAGTGACAAACACATGTTCCTGGTATACAAACAGACACGTGTAGAAACATACTGTAGCGAATTCGGGGGGCAGCCCTGGAACCGCCGCAGCTGGGACGCGAACCCGCGGCTCCCGCACCTCGGGCGACTACGTTACCCGGTCGACTAAAGGCTCGGACCCGCCAGCGAAGGGCTAGCGAGGCTATCCTTCCGTGACCGTTACGAGGTGTTGCTGTTCGGCGTTACAGGTCCAGCCCGCGGGGACTGTTTCTGGCTCAGTATGGCCGCTTTCCTCTCATTTCCCCGAATATCCTCCACATTTCACCACAGCGACGCCCTGCGGAAAGAAACTGTGTTTATATTGGGTGGTTTTGGGGTGCCGCGGTCTGCAGCGCCTACCAGCGGGGAGGAATTAGAACAGGTTGTGACCAGGATGTGATGGGTCTGCAGTGATGTTGCCTGCCCGTTTCCTGAGTCTGGACGTGTAGAAGTCCTGAATGGAGGGCAGGCTGGCACCAGTGATTTTCCCTGCAGACCGAACTGTCCGCTGTAGTCTGTCACTGTCCTGTTTGGTGTTGATCCAAAGCAGACAGTGATGGATGTGCAGAGGACAGACCGGACCATTGCAGGGTAGAACTGGATGAGCAGTTTCTGGGGAACGTGAACTTCCCGAGCCGTCGGTGAAAGTGCGTCCTCTGCTGGGCCTTTCTGAAGATTATGGCTGTGTACGATGTCCACTTTAGGGCCAATACAGCCACAATCATCTAACAGGGCATCATTATCAATCATCCAATTAGTTTTGTCTGTAAATAAATATTGCAAAATGTATCTAAAAGACACGACAGCTCACGTCAGCTGGGTCCGCCAGGACGCCCCAGTAACAGGGTTCCGGTTGCGCCTCTAACCGGAGGTTTTGTGCCTTCCCATTGTCAGGACGCATTGACCATCTGCAAAGCCACGATGTCCCCGGTCCATAACATCAGCCTATCGATGAATGCACACAGGACTACAGGAGGAGGCATGATGGAGGTTTACTCCTCTAGATCCGCCATGTCCTGCTCTGGTGTCTCCTGGCAACGTGAACAGGACTACCGCGAGGAGGGTCAGGGTCTCCACCACGCACGTGCGGTCATTCACATGATGAGGCTATATATTGCGCTTCACGTGATGCTGGGGTCTATAGGACGCCAGGAAAGGCCACCCAGGAAAGGTACTACCCCTATATTTAAAATATAAAAAAAAATGTTCGAAGTCCAGGAATCGAACCCGGGTCGCAAGAATGGGAATCTTGCATGATACCACTACACCCGCAGAGGACACACACACACACACACACACACACACACACACACACACACACACACACACACACACACACACACACACACACACACACACACACACACACACACACACACACACACACACACACACACACACACACACACACACACACACACACACACACACACACACACACACACACACACACACACACACACACACACACACACACACACACACACACACACACACCATATTTCAGATGGAGGATTCAGCTGCCAGCATATGGCTTTTAGCTGGGAAACGCCTTCACGTGTTCCGTGCCCAGAACAGGACTCGAACTTGAAGTGAAACATGTAACACCACCCATCCAAACATGTAACATCACCCACCCAAACATGTAACATCACCCACCCAAACATGTAACACCACCCATCCAAACATGTAACACCACTCACCCAAACATGTAACTTCACCCACCCAAACATGTAACATCACCCACCCAAACATGTAACACCACCCAACCCAAACATGTAACACCACCCATCCAAACAGGTAACACCACCCACCCAAACATGTAACACCTCTCACCCAAACATGTAACACCACCCACCCAAACATGTAACATCACCCACCCAAACATTTAACACCACCCACTCAAACATGTAACACCACCCACCCAAACTTGTAACACTTCTCACCCAAACATGTAACATCAACCACCCAAACATGTAACGCCACCCCAAACATGTAACACCACCCATCCAAACATGTAACACCACTCACCCAAACATGTAACATCACCCACCCAAACATTTAACACATCTCACCCAAACATGTAACATCACCCACCCAAACATGTAACACCACCCACCCAAACATGTAACACACCCACCCAAACATGTAACACCTCTCACCCAAACATGTAACACCACCCACCCAAACATGTAACACTTCTCACCCAAACATGTAACACCACCCACCCAAACATGTAACACCACCCCAAATATGTAACACCACCCATCCAAACATGTAACATCACCCACCCAAACATGTAACATCACCCACCCAAACATGTAACACCACCCACCCAAACATGTAACACTTCTCACCCAAACATGTAACATCACCCACCCAAACATATAACACCACTCACCCAAACATGTAACATCCCCCACCCAAACATGTAACACCACTCACCCAACCATGTAACTTCACCCACCCAAACATGTAACACCACCCACCCAAACATGTAACACTTCTAACCCAAACATGTAACACCACCCACCCAAACATGTAACACTTCTAACCCAAACATGTAACACCACCCACCCAAACATGTAACACTTCTCACCCAAACATGTAACATCACCCTTGGTCCCCGGCCGCTGCAGCTGCCCAGTAGCTTGCTTACTATCGAGGTGCTCACGTAGTCCCCATACATGCAGGAGGCATTCATGTACGCAGTCCTTACCCTCTCATATTCTGAGCATGCCAGTGGGTACGAAAATCTGACTTTTCCCAAAATCTTTGCCGGCCATATTTTGTGTGACACGAGTACACACACACACACACACGCGCGCGCGCGCGCGCGCGCCACGTGGCTGGTTCATGGACATTCTGAGGACTGCCTCTACATAACTGTAGTCCGCATGGACCAAAGGAGGCGCTCTTCTGCACACATTATATCTGAATTATTAATTAGCCCTCTGACAGCTACACAACTCTTCACGACGACACACAGAAACACACGTGCACGCAGTGTTTTCATGAACACGACTCATCTCCTCGAGCATTACTTGATGGTCAGATGAGTGTTTCTGACCACAGCCAGCCAATCCTCAGCAAGCGGAAGTGCCTGCCAACGCTGAATAAATGGAAATCACCTCAGCATCCATCGCTGCAGGGGTCTATCCTGTTGATCCGAGGCGTCCAGCCAATCTCACCAAGCTACTTCATCTCCTCCACCACTCGCTTATCTGAATGAGCGTGATGTCAGAGCCCTGCATCTATCTCCCCCTGTCGCTCTCAGCCCCAGTGTGTGTGTGTGTGTGTGTGTGTGTGTGTGCGCGCGCGCGTGTGAGAGAGGGAGAGAGAGAGAGAGAGAGAGAGAGAGAGAGAAAGATTTTAGCAGTACTTTAATAAAATTACAACCCAGCCACTGAGGATGCAAAAGCCAGTTCATCACAGTCTCCGTGGACCATGATGTTCGCAGATGACATTGTGATCTGTAGTGAAAGTAGGGTGCAGGTGGAGGAGAGCCTGGAGAGGTGGAGGTATGCACTGGAGAGAAGAGGAATGAAAGTCAGTAGGAGCAAGACGGAATACCTATGCATGAATGAGAGGGAGGACAGTGGAATGGAGAGGATGCAAGGAGTAGGGTTGACGAAGGCGGATGAGTTTAAATACTTGGGGTCAACTGCCCAAAGTAAGGGGGGGTGCAGAAGAGAGGTGAAGAAGAGAGTGCAGGCAGGGTGGAGTGGGTGGAGAAGAGTGTCAGGAGTGATTTGCGACAGAAGGGTAACAGCAAGAGTTAAAGGGAAGGTTTACAAGATGGTAGTGAGACCAGCTATGTTGTATGGTTTGGAGACAGTGGCACTGATGAAAAGACAGGAGGTGCAGCAGGAGGTGGCAGAGGTGAAGATGATAAGATTTTCACTGGGAGTGATGAAGAAGGACAGGATTAGGAACGAGTATATTAGAGGGACAGCTCAGGTTTGGAGACAAAGCAAGAGAGGCAAGACTGAGATGGTGTGGACATGTGTGGAGGAGAGATGCTGGGTATATTGGGAGAAGGATGCGGAATATGGAGCTGCCAGGGAAGAGGAGAAGAGGAATGCCAAAGAGGAGGTTTATGGCTGTGGTGAGGGAGGACATGCAGGTGGCTCGTGTGACAGAGGAAGATGCAGAGGACAGGAAGAGATGGAAACGGATGATCCGCTGTGGCGCCCCCTAACGGGAGTAGCCGACAATAGTAGTGATACACTTCAATAAAAAGATTACGAAAAAGTCAGAAAACAATAATAAACAGGATAGTAACCATCATGGTCAGTAACATCACATTCACGGAATCTAAATCACCTCAGGACACTCCCAAAGATCAGCTCATCATCCACAACACAGCAGAGCACATTTTTATAACACTACACACTGCGACAACTTAAAAATCTACTTTCAAACGAGCCCTTAACATTTTATGAACGCAAAAACAGCATCATCATCCTCAGCGTCCTCCATCCTGTTTCTTCTTCTCAGGTACACGGCCACCTTTGCACTCCCCAGCACGAAATTAAGAAGCTGGCATTTGGCCTTGTTTTTCTGAGAGCCCAAAATGAACATGGATTTGGAAAAGACCTCCCCAAACAACCCAAAACATTTCCAGCAATGTAAACAGTGGCAGCAGTTGACAACATTCCAGGAAGCAATGTAAGACAGTTTCACGATAAGAGCAAAATGGGCAATCATGGCTAACATCGGAATTAATGACAGAGACAAAAACGTTAACAGCCACGATACCATGTAAGACCCTCCACTGCAGGTCTGCAGCTCTTCTGACCAGTGGTGGTTTGTAAAGCGCTCTCCACTCAGGTCCAACACTGTCCCTCAGACCTAGGTGAGCCCTCCATGGGGTGTCAGGTTTACCATTTAATTTGTCCCTGTGCAGAAATTTAACATACATTTTTTACACCGACCTTCCATTTGGATCCTTAAAAGAAAACCTAGAAGAGTTCTCACTTTTTAAAAGAGGTCCTGTACAGTCCTTAAAATCTGAGGAAATGTTCATTGAAGGGAAAACATCCTTCTCATCAGGTCTAACAGAGTCATTATAATACTGGATCAACAGTGTCCGCTCAACACTTGTGAGAGCTTCCCTCCATTTATTAAGCAGCAGAGTGAGGACACAAGTCGATCTCAGCTCTAAGCAGGAGGAGCTGCATTGTCCATGTTTAGACCTGCAAGTTGAACCACATGTCCCAGAGTCACCACATTACACACAGAGAACCGCGTCAGCAGAGTTGGCCCCACTTGACAGACTGCACTGAAACAGGTGCCATGTATGACTGGTTCCTGGAGCAGCCAAAACAAAGAGCTGCGTTGTCTCAGTCTCTTTGTTTAACAAGTTCCACTCCTTGAACAGCCCACAGTAGAATTCAGGTACTACTTGATGCTAAGCTGCTGAACAGATCGTTGGTCCATCAAAACCAAAGATCTGTTCAGTGCCAGTCCACCTAACTGACTCAAAATGGTGCAAGCCAGCAACCTCCACACTACCTCAGTAGGACTGCACAGAAACCTTTGTATGAACTGGAAACAGAAGGTACCCCCCCCCCCCGCTGCTTAGTTGGATCAGGCCTTCAACCCTCAGCAGATGCAACATACTCTGAGACACCCAGTGAAGTCTGTCCCAGAAAAAGTTAACAAGAAGAGCCTGGGTCTTGGACAGCAGGTTTGGTGAGGGGTCAACAACTGACAGGCGATGCCATACAATTGATGATACCATGTTGTTAGTGATCAGGACTCAACCTCTGTAGGACATCTTGATTAAAATGCCATCCCGCCTTCCAAATCATCATCATCATTATCATCATCATCAGTCCCGTAACCTATGGAGGTTGTAGGAGCACAGCTGATGCCTCCACAGGTTGAGTCATCATTGTGTTTCAGTAGGGGGAGTACCTGGTGGTCCCTATCTGCTCTCCAGGTATGGATGGCCATTGGCTCACAGAAGAACTCATCCGACCTTTGACAAGTTTTGTTTTTAGTACTGTTGGATGTGCACACACCCTCTTCACAACAACCCAAGGGTTGAAGTGGGGGTGCCGGTTTAGTCGCCGACGACCCGACGGATGCATTTTAACGTCGTACCCAGGACGAAATCTGCACAATCAACAAAGTCCAAATCAACTCCCTAGGCAAACTGGGCTTTGCCGCCAGTACACTCCCAACATTGAGAGCTTTGCTTTTGATATTTGGCTGAAGATAGTAAGCTAAACTGGACGATGTACCTCACCAACATGTCAATATCCTGCTGACTGTTCACCAGAATTACAAAATCATCTGCACAGGCTAACAGTTTTAAGGGTGCACTACAACCTGGGATACCCTGAAGGTCAGATCTAAGTTTGTGCAACAGAGGCTCAAATGCTAGGGAATACAACATGCCAGAGAGGGCAGAGCCTTATCTAATTCCCATTTGGATTTGAAAAGCAGTGCTCAAACCACCATGAATTTTCAGCACATTCTTAATGTCACAAAACGGAACCTTATTGTTTTTAAAAATAAAGCCAGGACCAAAACCAGAGGCACTCAACTTGAGCCATAAATGTTCATGCTCAACACGGTCAAAAGATTTTTCCTGATCAACTGACATGATTTCAGTTATGAGGTCAAACAGCTTACAGATCTCTAAAGTCTCGAATCAGAATGATGTTATCTGATATCAGTCTGCCAGATGCACAGTAGGTCTGGTCACAATGAATCACTTGTGCCATCACTTTGCTCAGCCTGGCTGCCAACTCCTTTTACAGGAGCTTATAATCAGTGCAACGCAGTGACACAGGCCTCCAGTTTTTAATGGACTGTAGGTCACCTTTCTTAGGCAGTAACAACCAACCTCCTGCAGCTTAATGGCAGACGCCCTCTGGTGAGACTATCATTTAGCACTGCCAGCAGATCCCCCCCAACCACTGACCCGAAAGACTTGTAAAAATCAACAGGTAGACCACCAATTCCAAGAGCTTTCCCTCTCTGCATACTCTGCAGAGCAGCATAGAGTTCATCTGAGGAGCGAGCTGCTTCCAACTCTTCATTACTCTGTTGTTCAACCTGAGGGGGATCAGTATAAAAGCTCTGAGACACTGTCTGCTCCTCTCTATGCCCACATTTAAACAGATTACCGTAAAAACTGACAGCACACTTGCAAATTGCAGTATGGTCATTCAGCACCTGCTCCGTGTCAGATTTTGAGCTGTGAATGAACCTCTTCTGTCCATTCTTATGGTCCAGGCCAAAGAAAAGTGTGATTGGGCATCCATCTGGGCTACATGTTGAAAGCAGGACCTGACCAAAGCCCCCTTAACTGAAACACCCAGCAGGTTATTTAAACGAGGCGTTTTCGCTGCGAGTGCCGCAGTATGGTGTTGGTCCCCTGTGGCCTCAGCCAAGCCCTGGAGTTCCTCTACTTCAGACTCCAGAATGATTACTGAACTCATTAAGGTTTGTGTGACATTCCGAGTGTACTGTTGACAAAGTTGTCTTATTTGGACTTTTCCAATATCCCACCGCTGTTGTACAGACACAAAATCAGGTCTTTTGCTTTGGTGATTTTTCCAAAAACAAACAAAAGCATCCATGTCCTCTAGTAAGGTCATGTTAAAATGCCAATAAGCACTATTGGGTTTTATACATTTTATAAAGACAGAAGGGATTACTAGTGAGTGATCAGAAAAATCAATTTACATTTTCATACACTGCTCTTACTTTTAACAGGCAGTCTTTCATAACTTCTTCAGACTCAACAGACTGAGGAATAAAATTCATGGAAAAAGACTCCCAACTCCACCACTGTTACTGGTTTTCTGACTTAAAAAGGTCTCACCAGTCCATTCTGTCCTCCAGTCAGCCGTGTTATCAGCGGTACTGTGTGTCTCTTGTACCAAAAACACTTCTAACTTTTTAAAGGCACACAGCTTGAAAAGTCAGGCCCCTTTTTCATCATTCCTTGCTCTATTTATTTGCCACTTCCGTGACAAGGCGACTCCAGGCGGAACCACTGCTTTTTCCCCCACACACACACACAGAGACGCATTCATGTGACGAACACAAGCCGACTCCGCCCCCCTCCCGAAGACAGCGCTGCCAATGATTGCTGCTTCATCGAGTCCGGCCATAGTCGGATCTGACGAGACCGGGGCGCGAACCCCGGTCCCCAGCGGGCAACTCGACACAAAGCCGATGCTTAGACCGCTACACCGCTCCATTTAAATGTAAGCTGCCTATTCTTATGCCCCCTCCCCCCCATAATACAGAGAACAAGTTCTAAAACAGAAACAAGTGGACAAAGAAAGAATAAATTGAAAAAGTTATTCTTCAGTTTCTGGGTTTTTTTTTACCTTTTGAACTACTTTTTTTTTAAATGAAAAGTTTCTTGGTCAGTGAAAGTTTTCTCTCCCAAACCACCAGGACTTGTCAGAAAAGTCTTCACTGAATCAAACAAGAGTTGTAAATCAGGGAACACTTTCTCAACTTTAACATGTCTAGCTCACTTAGCATCCTGCAAGAACTTCTTAATACTCACTAGAGAGGATCCATTCTTTTCGTGAGCCCCCGTCTGCGGGGCAGCCAGAGACTCCACATCACTCTCCTCATCACCTTCACTCTCATCTGACTGCAGACACCTGCTCTGACGAGAAACCTTTATTGCTATGCTAGAAGGCTGAGACACCTCATCAGGTTTCCGCTTCTTATCCTTGACATTAGAAGAGTTTTTATTTATCAAAATCTCACGTCCCTCCTCCAGAGAACATGCTGCTTCTTTTGTTTCAGTCTGTGAGTCCACTACGCCACAGTTAACACTGTCTGAGGGACACTTTTCAACAACCTCTACAATAGTATGTTTATGTGTAGGACCCGGATCATTAGCAACTGAACCAGCAGCCTCCGGATTAGCAGAACCTGGATCAGCAGCACCTGAACCAGAAGCCTCTGACTAGCCGAACCCGGATCAGCAGCACCTGAACCAGCACCCCCTAGATTAGCTGAACCAGGAACAGCGGCACCTGAACCAGCAGTTTGAAACTCAGCTTCACTTTTTTTTTATTTTTTATTGTCCTTCTGTGTTATTTTTCCTGCTTTGAATTCGGTGCTGCAGTCCCAGTTTGCTCCGGGCTCTGTGCTGCAGTCTCGCCCTCATTTGACTCAGTAGTTGGTTTTTCTGGACGGGAACGGGTGAGGTGACCCTCCATTCCACAGCCAAAACATTTCATTTTCTCCGAAGATGCATAAGCACTGTAGTCCAAACCATCCACTCTGAACTCCAACATCAGATGGAACTCCTCGGTGCTGTTCTTCAGAACCATAGAGACCTGCTGCCTTCTGAAGGAAACGACATGTTCTAAATGTGGAGCTCTGCAGCTCAGAGGAATCGGCTTTACAGGGGACATTACTTGTCCGTGTCTCGCCAGTTCTCACCGCAGCATGTCGTCGCTATTGAACGGAGGGACTTTAGACCAACTGACCTTCACGGCCGGATGAACCTGCGGCACCACCTGAACAAAGGTGTCCTGGATCGCCACGCCTTGCTCCACGACCACGTTGGCTTTATCAATACTGTCCACAAAAATTACGACTCCAGTATTCATCCTAGATGTGAACTTGACACCGTCATAACCGACAAATTGCAGTCTTCCACCGAGCAAAAGACAGCCGGGCAGAGTTTACCCGCATGTCGGCGTGTGAGCTCCGCCCGCCCCACGCCTCCGACTCCATCAGTCTGCAGGACTCACAGCCGGGCCGGCCAAACCCGCTCCGGACTCAAAAACACCACCACGACGGCAAACCTGTCAAAATCCAAATCCAAATAAATAAATACATAAAATACGATAAATTAATTAAAAAAAACCCGAAAGATGGTAAAGATAGAAAACACACTCACGCTGAAACGCGCATTCACTCTCACCGACTTCCGTTCCCAGCATGCACTCCGCGATAGAGAGAGAGAGAGAGAGAGAGAGAGAGAGAGAGAGAGAGTGAGTGAGTGAGTGAGTGAGTACAGGACCCCTAGTCTGTAATCCCTCATACTGGGTCTGCAGGATTCCCCATGGTTATTTGCAGAGTCCACGTCTCCCTCCTCTTAGCTTGTCTGTTTCCTTATTTACCTTTCCCCCGACTGTTTGTCTGACTGTTTTGGGGGTTTTTTTGTGTGTTTTTTTTCTTTCCTATCTGTCCATCTCTCTCTCCGCCTGTCTCTCAAGGATCTCATCCCAAACCCAACCGCAGTGGTATTTTTTATTTTCCCTTTTGAGTCAGAGGTTTTATTTAAATGAAATAAATCCTATGTAAAATAATCACTACATAAATTCTGAATCACGACACATTTGTCCTTTTTTTTGGGGGGGGGGTTTCCACTCTTTTTTCTCCCCAATTGTATCCAACCATTTACCCCACTCTTCCGAGCCGTCCCGGTCGCTGCTCCACCCCCTCTTCCGATCCGGGGAGGGCTGCAGGCTACCACATGCCTCCTCCCATACATGTGGAGTCACCTGACAGTGAGGAGTTTCACCAGGGGGACGTAGCGCGTGGGAGGATCACGCTATCCCCCCCCTCCCCACCCGAAAAGGCGCCTCGACCGACCAGAGAAGGCGCTAGTGCAGCAACCAGGACACATACTCGCATCCGGCTTCCCACCCGCAGACACGGCCAATTGTGTCTGTAAGGACGCCCGACCAAGCCGGAGGTAACACGGGGATTCGAACCTGCGATCACCGTGTTGGTAGGCAACAGAAAAGAAAGGTACGCCACCTGGACGCCCCATTTGTCCCATTTTGACGGCACAAGAGGAACTGATGTCTGCAAAACAGACTAATTTCCTGTGGTGTTCCTGCAGCCCGGTATCACACCAAAGCGTGTAATATACACGCTGGTCCAGCGTGTCAGTGTCACGTTTTGCCTCGCTCAGGCGTGAAAAGTACACACGTGTATGAAGGTGCAGTGCCAGCAGGGCGATGATTAACTCAATGCCAGCAACTCCCCACGGAGGAAAAGAAACATACATCATTACACGCTTTGGCGTGATACCGGGTTGTTCCTGGCTACAACTGTTGACACGGTGTTCTTAATTATGCTCATTAATGCGTTTTTAGTTACCAGTTACTTTCATTCAATTAACCTCAGAAAGTGGTAAAGAATAAACACTGACAGTTATTCATCACACCTTAAATGTGTGTGTGTGTGTGTGTGTGTGTGTGCGCAGCAGTGGAGTGTGCATTTGTCTGTTTGTGTGTGTATGTGTATGCGTCTGCCAGTAATGAAATGGTAATTGGAGTTGGGTATAATTAATTAGCCATTAGTGAGTACACTGAGAATAAATGTGACGTTAACATGGATGTGACACTGTGACATGCATTCACATAGCTCTGTCTGTGTGTGTGTGTGTGTGTGTGTGTGTGTGTGTGTGTGTGTGTGTGTGTGTGTGTGTGTGTGTGTGTGTGTGTGTGTGTGTGTGTGTGTGTGTGCAAACACAAACACCACACACACATACTAACTCCGTGTCTTATTCAGCAGAGAGCTGTAGGTGGACAAAATGAAGGCAAGGCAAATTTATTTGTATAGCATCTTATCATCACACAGGTCATTCAAAGTGCTTTACAGGCAAAATATACGAAAACAAAAAAGTATAAAAACATAAAATAAGACAGACACTTTTAAATTTGAGTTAGTAAAATAAATTAAAGTGCCATAAAAACTGATTGATTAAAAGTAACACCAATCGGAGGTACAGTTTATAGTGAGTGGGACTAAGTATGAGGCATTTGATTTAGGCACACGTGTAAGACAAGGCTGTCTGCATACACCAGTGCTTTTTTCTTTTTACATATTTCTCCTCGCATGACAACTCTCCTGTACAAGGACATAGATGCAGAGAGCGGGGTGACTAATGATTTCCATCTGGATATGAACCGCTTAGACATCAGAAGTTTCCAAGCCACCACAGAGCTCAGATTAGTGTGCATACTCGAACTACAGTAAGCTGACGACTCTGCTCTTACGCCACACACTCCAGCAGCACTGCAAGCCACAGTTACAGCTGCTGTGAGGGTATAGAGTCGAATGGGGTTGCCTGTTAACATCCCCAAAACAGAAATATTCCACCAGTGTTCAACTGATCCCCACCAGATCTTCCCAAATTTTACATTTCAGACTTTCCTCTTGCCCTTGTACCACACTTCAAATACCTCGATAGCATCCTGTCTGCTGACTGCAACATCGATCAGCACACCCAGAACAGGATCCAACAGGCCCCGTGCTCCTTTGGACGCTTCAGGGAGTGGGTCTTCATCAACAACAACCTGCACCTCAATACAAAGTTTACAGTCTATCAGCCAGTGTGCCTATCCACACTTATGTGAGATATGGATGCTTTACAGATGCCACCTAAAGCAACTTGAGGCCTTTCTCATAAAATGCCCCCAGCATATCTTGAAAGCGACCTAGCAGGATCATATTTCCCATCTGGAAATTCTAAAATGCTCCAGCAGCAGGAGCGTAGAGGCCACAATCTTTAACCACCGACTCAGATGGCTTGGCTACCTCATCAGAATGCCAGAGCACCGCATCCCTCGGAAGGTCATCTATGGCCAGCTGAGACTATAGGACACAACTCAGCTGGTGGATAAAAAAAGAGTTTCAAAGACCAGCTGCAGGTCTCCCTTAAGAAGGGTGGGCTCCACTACAGTATCCACTGACAGACCCAACTGGCGCCGTCTACGTCATGAAGGCATGAAGCTTGCTGAGAAAAAAGGGAGAGGAAAAGCACCTGGCAAAGTGGCCCAGCAGTTAGTGCTGCCACCTCAAAGCAAGAAGGTTCTAGGTTCAAACTTGGGGGGGGGGGTCCATCCCAGGTCGTCCCATGTGTGGAGTTTATATGTTCTCCCCGTGTCTGCGGTGGGCTTTCCCCCACCATCAACTAGACATGCATGTTAGGGTTAATACTCCTGTCTGTGCCCCTGACCGAGGCATGGCGAGACGAACTGGAGTCGGTCCCCGGGCACGGCAGCTACCCAGCGCTCCTAGTTACACAGCTAGGATGGGGTAAATGCAGAGAGGAATTTCCCCATAGGGATCAATAAAGTATCTCAAAGTCACAAAAAAAAAAATCTACATCCAAATCAAATCAAAGAAGCGCAGGAGACAGAAATTCTCAGCTGCAGTTACTCCCACACCGGCCTCTACCAGCGCCTTCATGCGCACTGCCCGTGGAAGACATTGTGTATCCCGCATTGGACTTCGCAGCTGTCAAAGGACTCATAACAAATAAAAGTAGGAGTCATCACTGGACACGATGAACAACCCGAACAAGAGAGAGAGAGAGCGTGCGCGTGTGTGCGTGTGCGTGTGCGCGTGTGCGTTTGTGTCACGCCGCGTCTCGATAGTTAAGTTATCTTTTGTTTCTCCCAGTGTTCTTTGTCTTGTACTTCCTGTTTTATTTTGATACTCACCTCTTGTCTCGTTTCAGGTGCTTTACTTCCTGCCCTCGCGTGTCTCCCTCCTGTGTGATTACCTGCCCAGCCCTAATGAGTTGCAGCTGTGTCTCATGGTCTCGCCTCCTCCAGAGTATATAGTCTTAGTGTTCCCTTCCTTCTGTGCCAGTTGGTCTTGTTCCTTGTGACAGCGGTCCAGCATTGTTCCCTTGTGTGAGTTTCTTGAGCCCTATAGTTTCCTGGTTTTGCCTTTTCGACCCTGCCGGTTTGGACCCTGTTGCCTTCTTATCTGACCACCTGTGTACAGACCTCTTTCCGATTAAAAGGACTGCTTTCTGTGAACTGAGACTGAGTCTGCGTTTTGAGTCCAAGCCTGTGGTTCAGTGCTGACACGTTTGTGTGTTTTAATGTGTACACGTGTTTGTTTTTGACAGCATATACCATCAGGCACCAGTGGAGCATCCATCTGTTAAGCTCCCGCATTAATTCAACATGTCGTCTCGGCTTTAAAAGCAACACCACCATTAAGTTCAATGCATCTCAGTCTCGCGGAGACCAGATGTAAATTAGGGGGGAAAAAATCTGTTTGTGAAAATGAAAAATATTTACCTGCCTGTAATTTTCACGCAGTGTGACAACACTGCGGTGAAAATACTGTGGAATTATTACCAGGCAGAAAAGGTCTGGGTAATAAGCAAAGGCATGGGGCAAAAGGGAGGAAGAACACTGGAAGATGAGAAAGTGGTGGAAGTGATAAGAAAGAGGGTCTATGATTTAGACGATGGATTTATTCAACACGAACTCATCGAACTCTCAGTAAACCTGCTCTGGATCCAGCTCTGTGTGCTTTGCTCCACTTGCACCTCTACGGCGCCGTAATACGGCACAGCCCGCCTCTGCAATGCGCATGGCTCACACAGAACGGGACGGCCGAGGAACCAGCCTACACACAGCCAACCGTTTGCTGTCCCGACATGGAGCTGGTCGCCAGGACATGGTGAACCACGTGGCAGGTTAAAGTGTGCGACAGCCCACCCCCCCCATGCCCCATCCTCATTCCCAGCCCCATCCTCATTCCCATCCCCATCCTCATTCCCAATCCCCTTCCCCAGCCCCATCCCCAGCCCCATCCCCATCCCCATCCCCATCCTCATTCCCCATCCCCTTCCCCAGCCCCTTCCCCATCCCCAGCCCCATCCCCATCCCCAGCCCCATCCCCAGCGTTCTGATTGGCCTGGATTAAACTGCTGGATGCATTCTAAAGAGGGAAGTCCCAACGGGCCAACAGATAATGAATGCCCTCTATCTATCCTGGAGAGAGAGAGAGAGAGAGAGAGAGAGAGAGAGAGAGAGAGAGAGAGAGAGAGAGAGAGAGAGCATATGATGCTATACGACACTCCCTCTCTCACATGATATGGTTCATATGGAAAGACCCCTCCTCCCCCCTTCACCTTCACTCTTGCTGTATCTCCATTCTCCCTCCCCTCTTCCTCACCCCAGATCACTTCCATGTCTTCCCCCCCTCTCTCTCCCCCTCTCGCTCTTTCCCATGCGAGCGCGTGCGCGCGAGCACACACGCACACACAAACACAAACACACACACACACACACACACACACAGTCGACCAAAACTACATGGTGCTTCATAGATGGGCGGTGTTATACGCTGTCAAAAACAAACACGCGTACACATTAAAACTTGTGTTGACCTGGTCACACACTAGATTCAGTCATCTAGATATCATACAACCCCGCATGCATACCCCCCCCACACACACACACACAGGAACGCACGGTGATGAACTTGGTGACCGTCTGCTGCGCGTCCCTGACACACACCCCCCTCCATATATCTGGACTGTGACTTTCAGAGAGTTCGGAGCCCGGCGGAAGGGGCGCCTGCGTCATGAGCGTGGTATGGGAAGAGGACGCAGGGGAGACGGAGAACCACCGGCCTCCTCTCCCCTGGTGATGTATCAGTACTGTGTAGCGTGCAGACGTCATGTGGGTGGGGTGGGTGGGTGGCGGAAGACTGTGACTCGAGGCGGCAGGGTGTGCCTGGCGTATGGGGAGTTTGAAAGCGTGGAAGTGACAGAAGCAAGCCACGAGGAATTGACATACCGCTGTACAGAGTGAAAACAGCCACCTGTCAGAGCACCGCGAGGACCACTGAAAGAGCTCAAACCTACAACACAAGTGTAACGACTAGACTCGCTAGGCCTCGGCTAACGGCTCGGACCCTTTAGTCGACTGGTTAACGGAGTTGCCCGTGGTGTGGGGGACCCGGGTCCGAATCCCGGCTGCGGCGTTTCCCGGCTGACCCCCCCTCCCCCCCGGATTGGTTACATTGGTGTCAGAAGTGGGATGGTAAGACCGTGAGCCCATGGGAAGCGCGTGCGGCCAGAGGCGTGAGGTGTCTCCCCACCTGCCGCCCAATGACTGCAGGGACAGGCTCCAGCATCCCCGCCACCCTGGGAGCAGTTTGGATGATAGAAGGATGGAAGGATGGATGAAAGGCGTGATATAAATGAACGCAGGAGTTCAGATGTTCTTCTTCTTCTGCAGTGGACCACCCATGTTGCTGCAGCCTCTGCCGCCAACAAGCCGCCGCTGGAGGAAAACATATCAAATCCCACCCTCATCTTCATCTTGTCTTGACGGGGCCAGCAGACCAGGTCCTGATGGCCCCGACAGCCCACCACGGCCCATAGGCGTGTAGACCCGCACTCCCACACGCCAAGGCCTACAAAAAGAAACGTGGTCCACTCGCGTCACCAATCTGGTAAAAAAAAAAAACAATCGGTAATACGTCTGTGCGTCTGAGCGCCCACACCTTCAGACGAGGTTTGCCTGAGTCCCTCCCCGACACTGACACACTGTGTCCGTCCCCGACACTGACACACTGCGTCCTTCCCTGATACTGACATGCTGCGTCCATCTCTGATACTGACACACTGCGTCCGTCACCGACACTGACACATTGCGTCCTTACCTGATACTGACATGCTGCGTCCGTCCCTGATACTGACACACTGCGTTCATCTCTGATACTGACACACTGCGTCCGTCCCCGACACTGACACACTGTGTCCTTCCCTGATACTGACACACTGCGTCCTTCCCTGATACTGACACGCTACGTCCGTCCCTGACACTGACACACTGTGTTCGTCCCCGACACTGACACACTGCGTCCCTCCCTGATACTGACACACTGCGTCCGTCCCTGACACTGACACACTGCGCCACTCACTGATATTAACACACTGTGTCCCTCCCTGATACTGACACACTGCGTCCGTCCCCGCCACTGATACACTGCGTCCGTCCCCCGACACTGACACACTGCGTCATTCCCTGATACAGACACGCTGAATACTTCCCTGATACTGACACACTGCGTCAATCCCCGACACTGACACACTGCGTCCGTCCCCGACACTGACACACTGCGTCCGTCCCCGACACTGACACACTGCGTCCGTCCCCGACACTGACACACTGCGTCCGTCCCTGATAATGACACGCTACGTCCGTCCCCGACACTGACACACTGCGTCCCTCCCCGACACTAACACACTACGTCCTTCCCTGACACTGACCCACTGCGTCCTTCCCTGATAGTGACACACTGCGTCCGTCCCTGATACTGACACACGGCGTCCTTCCCTGATACTGACACACTGCGTCCGACCCTGACACTGACACACTGCGTCCTTCCCTGATACTAACACAATGCGTAGGTCCCTTACACTGACACAATGCGTCCGTCCCCGATACTGACACACTGCGTCCTTCCCTGACACTGACACACTGCGTCCTTCCCTGACAATGACAAAATGCGTCCTTCCCTGATACTGACACACTGCGTCCGCCTCTGACTCTGACACACTGCGTCCTTCCCTGACACTGACACACTGCGTCCGCCTCTGACACTGACACACTGCGTACCTCTCCGACACTGACACACTGCGTCCCTCCCTGACACTGACACACCGCGTCCGTCCCTGATACTGACACGCGATGTCCGTCCCCAACACTGACACACTGCGTCCATCTCTGATACTGACTCACTGCGTCCGTCCCCGCCACTGACACACTGCGTCCTTCCCTGATACTGACACACTGCGTCCTTCCCTGATACTGACACACTGCGTCCTTCCCTGATACTGACACAATGCGTCCATCTCTGACACTGACACACTGCGTCCTTCCCTGATAGTGACACACTGCGTCCCTCCCTGATACTGACACACTGCGTCCGTCCCCGATACTGACAAACTGCGTCCCTCCCTGATACTGACACACTGCGTCCGTCCCTGACACAGACACACTGGGTCCTTCCCTGACACTGACACACGGCGTCCGCCTCTGACACTGACACACTGCGTTCTTCCCTGACACTGACACAATGCGTCCTTCCCTGACACTGACACACTGCGTCCGCCTCTGACACTGACACACTGCGTCCTTCCCTGACACTGACACACTGCGTCCTTCCCTGATACTGACACGCTGCGTCCTTCCCTGATACTGACACATTGCGTCTTTCCCTGACACTGACACACTGCGTACCTCTCCGACACTGACACACTGCGTACCTCTCCGACACTGACACACTGCGTACCTCTCCGACACTGACACACCGCGTCCGTCCCTGATACTGACACGCGGCGTCCGTCCCCAACACTGACACACTGCGTCCATCTCTGATACTGACTCACTGCGTCCGTCCCCGACACAGACACACTGGGTCCTTCCCTGACACTGACACACGGCGTCCGCCTCTGACACTGACACACTGCGTCCTTCCCCGACACTGACACACTGCGTCCCTCCCTGACACTGACACACTACGTCCTTCCCTGACACTGACCCACTGCGTCCTTCCCTGACACTGACACACGGCGCCCCTCCCTGATACTGACACACTGCATCCCTCCCTGATACTGACACACTGCGTCCGTCCCTGACACTGACACACTGCGCCACTCCCTGATACTGACACACTGCGTCCCTCCCTGATACTAACACACTGCGTCCGTTCCCTACACTGACACACTGCGTCCGTCCCCGACACTGACACACTGCGTCCTCCCTGACACTGACACACTGCGTCCGTCCCTGACACTGACACACTGCGTCCTTCCCTGATACAGACACGCTGCATTCTTCCCTGATACTGACACGCTGCGTCCCTCCCCGACACTAACACACTGCGTCCTTCCCTGATACTGACACACTGCGTGCGTCCCCGACACTGACACACTGCGTCCGTCCCCGACACTGACACACTGCGTACCTCCCCGAAGCTGACACACTGAGTCCGTCCCGACACTGACACACTGCGTCCCTCCCTGACACTGACACACTGCGTCGATCCCTGATACTGACACATTGCGTCTTTCCCTGACACTGACACACTGCGTACCTCTCCGACACTGACACACTGCGTACCTCTCCGACACTGACACACTGCGTACCTCTCCGACACTGACACACCGCGTCCGTCCCTGATACTGACACGCGGCGTCCGTCCCCAACACTGACACACTGCGTCCATCTCTGATACTGACTCACTGCGTCCGTCCCCGACACTGACACACTGCGTCCTTCCCTGATACTGACACACTGCGTCCTTCCCTGATACTGACACACTGCGGCCTTCCCTGATACTGACACAATGCGTCCATCTCTGACACTGACACACTGCGTCCTTCCCTGATAGTGACACACTGCGTCCCTCCCTGATACAGACACACTGCGTCCGTCCCCGATACTGACACACTGCGTCCCTCCCTGATACTGACACACTGCGTCCGTCCCTGACACAGACACACTGGGTCCTTCCCTGACACTGACAAACGGCGTCCGCCTCTGACACTGACACACTGCGTTCTTCCCTGACACTGACACAATGCGTCCTTCCCTGACACTGACACACTGCGTCCGCCTCTGACACTGACACACTGCGTCCTTCCCTGATACTGACACGCTGCGTCCTTCCTGATACTGACACACTGCGTCCGTCCCCGACACTGACACACTGCGTCCGTCCTCGACACTGACACACTGCGTCCCTCCCTGACACTGACACACTACGTCCTTCCCTGACACTGACCCACTGCGTCCTTCCCTGACACTGACACACGGCGCCCCTCCCTGATACTGACACACTGCATCCCTCCCTGATACTGACACACTGCGTCCGTCCCTGACACTGACACACTGCGCCACTCCCTGATACTGACACACTGCATCCCTCCCTGATACTGACACACTGCGTCCGTCCCTGACACTGACACACTGCGTCCTTCCCTGATACTGACACGCTGCGTCCTTCCGCGACACTGACACACTGCGTCCCTCCCCGAAGCTGACACACTGAGTCCGTCCCCGACACTGACACACTGCGTCCGTCCCTGATAATGACACACTGCGTCCGTCCCCGACACTGACACACTGCGTCCCTCCCCGACACTGACACACTACGTCCTTCCCTGACACTGACCCACTGCGTCCTTCCCTGACACTGACACACGGCGCCCCTCCCTGATACTGACACACAGCATCTTTCCCTGATACTGACACACTGCGTCCGTCCCTGACACTGACAAACTGCGCCACTCCCTGATATTGACACACTGCGTCCCTCCCTGATACAGACACGCTGCATCCTTCCCTGATACTGACACGCTGCGTCCCTCCCCGACACTGACACACTGCGTCCGTTCCCTACACTGACACACTGCGTCCGTCCCCGACACTGACACACTGCGTCCGTCCCTGACACTGACACACTGCGTCCTTCCCTGATACAGACACGCTGCATCCTTCCCTGATACTGACACGCTGCGTCCCTCCCCGACACTAACACACTGCGTCCTTCCCTGATACTGAGACACTGCGTGCGTCCCCGACACTGACACACTGCGTCCGTCCCCGACACTGACACACTGCGTCCCTCCCCGAAGCTGACACACTGAGTCCGTCCCCGACACTGACACACTGCGTCCGTCCCTGGTAATGACACACTGCGTCCGTCCCCGACACTGACACACTGCGTCCCTCCCCGACACTGACACACTGCGTCAATCCCCGACACTGACACACTGCGTCCGTCCCCGACACTGACACACTGCGTCCCTCCCCGACACTGACACACTGCGTCCGTCCCTGATAATGACACGCTACGTCCGTCCCTGATACTGACACACTGCGTCCGTCCCCGAAACTGACACACTGCGTCCGTCCCCGACACTAACACACTGCGTCCGTCCCCGACACTAACACACTGCGTCCCTCCCCGACACTGACACACTGCGTCCTTCCCTGATAGTGACACACTGCGTCCGACCCTGACACTGACACACTGCGTCCTTCCCTGATACTAACACAATGCGTAGGTCCCTTACACTGACACAATGCGTCCGTCCCCGATACTGACACACTGCGTAGGTCCCTTACACTGACACACTGCGTCCTTCCCTGACAATGACACACTGCGTCCTTCCCTGATACTGACAAACTGCGTCCGCCTCTGACTCTGACACACTGCGTCCTTCCCTGACACTGACACACTGCGTCCGCCTCTGACACTGACACACTGCGTACCTCTCCGACACTGACACACTGCGTCCCTCCCTGACACTGACACACCGCGTCCGTCCCTGATACTGACACGCGGCGTCCGTCCCCAACACTGACACACTGCGTCCATCTCTGATACTGACTCACTGCGTCCGTCCTCGCCACTGACACACTGCGTCCTTCCCTGATACTGACACACTGCGTCCTTCCCTGATACTGACACACTGCGTCCTTCCCTGATACTGACACAATGCGTCCATCTCTGACAATGACACACTGTGTCCTTCCCTGATAGTGACACACTGCGTCCCTCCCTGATACTGACACACTGCGTCCGTCCCCGATACTGACACACTGCGTCCCTCCCTGATACTGACACACTGCGTCCGTCCCTGACACAGACACACTGGGTCCTTCCCTGACACTGACACACGGCGTCCGCCTCTGACACTGACACACTGCGTTCTTCCCTGACACTGACACAATGCGTCCTTCCCTGACACTGACACACTGCGTCCGCCTCTGACACTGACACACTGCGTCCTTCCCTGACACTGACACACTGCGTCCTTCCCTGATACTGACACGCTGCGTCCTTCCCCGACACTGACACACTGCGTCCCTCCCTGACACTGACACACTACGTCCTTCCCTGACACTGACCCACTGCGTCCTTCCCTGACACTGACACACGGCGCCCCTCCCTGATACTGACACACTGCATCCCTCCCTGATACTGACACACTGCGTCCGTCCCTGACACTGACACACTGCGCCACTCCCTGATACTGACACACTGCGTCCCTCCCTGATACTAACACACTGCGTCCGTTCCCTACACTGACACACTGCGTCCGTCCCCGACACTGACACACTGCGTCCCTCCCTGACACTGACACACTGCGTCCGTCCCTGACACTGACACACTGCGTCCTTCCCTGATACAGACACGCTGCATCCTTCCCTGATACTGACACGCTGCGTCCCTCCCCGACACTAACACACTGCGTCCTTCCCTGATACTGACACACTGCGTGCGTCCCCGACACTGACACACTGCGTCCGTCCCCGACACTGACACACTGCGTCCCTCCCCGAAGCTGACACACTGAGTCCGTCCCGACACTGACACACTGCGTCCCTCCCTGACACTGACACACTGCGTCGATCCCTGATACTGACACATTGCGTCTTTCCCTGACACTGACACACTGCGTACCTCTCCGACACTGACACACTGCGTACCTCTCCGACAATGACACACTGCGTACCTCTCCGACACTGACACACCGCGTCCGTCCCTGATACTGACACGCGGCGTCCGTCCCCAACACTGACACACTGCGTCCATCTCTGATACTGACTCACTGCGTCCGTCCCCGACACTGACACACTGCGTCCTTCCCTGATACTGACACACTGCGTCCTTCCCTGATACTGACACACTGCGTCCTTCCCTGATACTGACACAATGCGTCCATCTCTGACACTGACACACTGCGTCCTTCCCTGATAGTGACACACTGCGTCCCTCCCTGATACAGACACACTGCGTCCGTCCCCGATACTGACACACTGAGTCCCTCCCTGATACTGACACACTGCGTCCGTCCCTGACACAGACACACTGGGTCCTTCCCTGACACTGACACACGGCGTCCGCCTCTGACACTGACACACTGCGTTCTTCCCTGACACTGACACAATGCGTCCTTCCCTGACACTGACACACTGCGTCCGCCTCTGACACTGACACACTGCGTCCTTCCCTGACACTGACACACTGAGTCCTTCCCTGATACTGACACGCTGCGTCCTTCCTGATACTGACACACTGCGTCCGTCCCCGACACTGACACACTGCGTCCGTCCTCGACACTGACACACTGCGTCCCTCCCTGACACTGACACACTACATCCTTCCCTGACACTGACCCACTGCGTCCTTCCCTGACACTGACACACGGCGCCCCTCCCTGATACTGACACACTGCATCCCTCCCTGATACTGACACACTGCGTCCGTCCCTGACACTGACACACTGCGCCACTCCCTGATACTGACACACTGCATCCCTCCCTGATACTGACACACTGCGTCCGTCCCTGACAATGACACACTGCGCCACTCCCTGATACTGACACACTGCGTCCCTCCCTGATACTGACACACTGCGTCCGTCCCTGACACTGACACACTGCGCCACTCCCTGATACTGACACACTGCGTCCCTCCCTGATACTGGCAAACTGCGTCCGTCCCCGACACTGACACACTGCGTCCCTCCCTGACACTGACACAATGCGTCCTTCCCTGACACTGACACACTGCGTCCGCCTCTGACACTGACACACTGCGTCCTTCCCTGACACTGACACACTGCGTCCTTCCCTGATAGTGACACGCTGCGTCCTTCCGCGACACTGACACACTGCGTCCCTCCCTGACACTGACACACTACGTCCTTCCCTGACACTGACCCATTGCGTCCTTCCCTGACACTGACACACGGCGCCCCTCCCTGATACTGACACACTGCATCTTTCCCTGATACTGACACACTGCGTCCGTCCCTGACACTGACACACTGCGCCACTCCCTGATACTGACACACTGCGTCCCTCCCTGATACTAACACACTGCGTCCGTTCCCTACACTGACACACTGCGTCCGTCCCCGACACTGACACACTGCGTCCGTCCCTGACACTGACACACTGCGTCCTTCCCTGATACAGACACGCTGCATCCTTCCCTGATACTGACACGCTGCGTCCCTCCCCGACACTAACACACTGCGTCCTTCCCTGATACTGAGACACTGCGTGCGTCCCCGACACTGACACACTGCGTCCGTCCCCGACACTGACACACTGCGTCCCTCCCCGAAGCTGACACACTGAGTCCGTCCCCGACACTGACACACTGCGTCCGTCCCTGATAATGACACACTGCGTCCGTCCCCGACACTGACACACTGCGTCCCTCCCCGACACTGACACACTGCGTCAATCCCCGACACTGACACACTGCGTCCGTCCCCGACACTGACACACTGCGTCCCTCCCCGACACTGACACACTGCGTCCGTCCCTGATAATGACACGCTACGTCCGTCCCTGATACTGACACACTGCGTCCGTCCCCGAAACTGACACACTGCGTCCGTCCCCGACACTAACACACTGCGTCCGTCCCCGACACTAACACACTGCGTACCTCTCCGACACTGACACACTGCGTCCCTCCCTGACACTGACACACCGCGTCCGTCCCTGATACTGACACGCGGCGTCCGTCCCCAACACTGACACACTGCGTCCATCTCTGATACTGACTCACTGCGTCCGTCCCCGACACTGACACACTGCGTCCTTCCCTGATACTGACACACTGCGTCCTTCCCTGATACTGACACACTGCGTCCTTCCCTGATACTGACACAATGCGTCCATCTCTGACACTGACACACTGCGTCCTTCCCTGATAGTGACACACTGCGTCCCTCCCTGATACAGACACACTGCGTCCGTCCCCGATACTGACACACTGCGTCCCTCCCTGATACTGACACACTGCGTCCGTCCCTGACACAGACACACTGGGTCCTTCCCTGACACTGACACACGGCGTCCGCCTCTGACACTGACACACTGCGTTCTTCCCTGACACTGACACAATGCGTCCTTCCCCGACACTGACACACTGCGTCCGCCTCTGACACTGACAAACTGCGTCCTTCCCTGACACTGACACACTGCGTCCTTCCCTGATACTGACACGCTGCGTCCTTCCCTGACACTGACCCACTGCGTCCTTCCCTGACACTGACACACGGCGCCCCTCCCTGATACTGACACACTGCATCCCTCCCTGATACTGACACACTGCGTCCGTCCCTGACACTGACACACTGCGCCACTCCCTGATACTGACACACTGCATCCCTCCCTGATACTGACACACTGCGTCCGTCCCTGACACTGACACACTGCGCCACTCCCTGATACTGACACACTGCGTCCCTCCCTGATACTGACACACTGCGTCCGTCCCCGAGACTGACACACTGCGTCCCTCCCTGACACTGACACAATGCGTCCTTCCCTGACACTGACACACTGCGTCCGCCTCTGACACTGACAAACTGCGTACTTCCCTGACACTGACACACTGCGTCCTTCCCTGATACTGACACGCTGCGTCCTTCCCCGACACTGACACACTGCGTCCCTCCCTGACACTGACACACTACGTCCTTCCCTGACACTGACCCACTGCGTCCTTCCCTGACACAGACACACGGCGCCCCTCCCTGATACTGACACACTGCATCTTTCCCTGATACTGACACACTGCGTCGATCCCTGATACTGACACATTGCGTCCTTCCCTGATACAGACACGCTGCATCCTTCCCTGATACTGACACGCTGCTTCCCTCCCCGACACTAACACACTGCGTCCTTCCCTGATACTGACACACTGCGTGCGTCCCCGACACTGACACACTGCGTCCGTCCCCGACACTGACACACTGCGTCCCTCCCCGAAGCTGACACACTGAGTCCGTCCCGACACTGACACACTGCGTCCCTCCCTGACACAGACACACTGCGTCGATCCCTGATACTGACACATTGCGTCTTTCCCTGACACTGACACACTGCGTACCTCTCCGACACTGACACACTGCGTACCTCTCCGACACTGACACACTGCGTACCTCTCCGACACTGACACACCGCGTCCGTCCCTGATACTGACACGCGGCGTCCGTCCCCAACACTGACACACTGCGTCCATCTCTGATACTAACTCACTGCGTCCGTCCCCGACACTGACACACTGCGTCCTTCCCTGATACTGACACACTGCGTCCTTCCCTGATACTGACACACTGCGTCCTTCCCTGATACTGACACGCTGCGTCCTTCCGCGACACTGACACACTGCGTCCCTCCCCGAAGCTGACACACTGAGTCCGTCCCCGACACTGACACACTGCGTCCGTCCCTGATAATGACACACTGCGTCCGTCCCCGACACTGACACACTGCGTCCCTCCCCGACACTGACACACTACGTCCTTCCCTGACACTGACCCACTGCGTCCTTCCCTGACACTGACACACGGCGCCCCTCCCTGATACTGACACACAGCATCTTTCCCTGATACTGACACACAGCATCTTTCCCTGATACTGACACACTGCGTCCGTCCCTGACACTGACAAACTGCGCCACTCCCTGATATTGACACACTGCGTTTCTCCCTGATACTAACACACTGCGTCCGTTCCCTACACTGACACACTGCGTCCGTCCCCGACACTGACACACTGCGTCCGTCCCTGACACTGACACACTGCGTCCTTCCCTGATACAGACACGCTGCATCCTTCCCTGATACTGACACGCTGCGTCCCTCCCCGACACTAACACACTGCGTCCTTCCCTGATACTGAGACACTGCGTGCGTCCCCGACACTGACACACTGCGTCCGTCCCCGACACTGACACACTGCGTCCCTCCCCGAAGCTGACACACTGAGTCCGTCCCCGACACTGACACACTGCGTCCGTCCCTGGTAATGACACACTGCGTCCGTCCCCTACACTGACACACTGCGTCCCTCCCCGACACTGACACACTGCGTCAATCCCCGACACTGACACACTGCGTCCGTCCCCGACACTGACACACTGCGTCCCTCCCCGACACTGACACACTGCGTCCGTCCCTGATAATGACACGCTACGTCCGTCCCTGATACTGACACACTGCGTCCGTCCCCGAAACTGACACACTGCGTCCGTCCCCGACACTAACACACTGCGTCCGTCCCCGACACTAACACACTGCGTCCCTCCCCGACACTGACACACTGCGTCCTTCCCTGATAGTGACACACTGCGTCCGTCCCTGATACTGACACACGGCGTCCTTCCCTGATACTGACACACTGCGTCCGACCCTGACACTGACACACTGCGTCCTTCCCTGATACTAACACAATGCGTAGGTCCCTTACACTGACACAATGCGTCCGTCCCCGATACTGACACACTGCGTCCTTCCCTGACACTGACACACTGCGTCCTTCCCTGACAATGACACACTGCGTCCTTCCCTGATACTGACACACTGCGTCCGCCTCTGACTCTGACACACTGCGTCCTTCCCTGACACTGATACACTGCGTCCGCCTCTGACACTGACACACTGCGTACCTCTCCGACACTGACACACTGCGTCCCTCCCTGACACTGACATACCGCGTCCGTCCCTGATACTGACACGCGGCGTCCGTCCCCAACACTGACACACTGCGTCCATCTCTGATACTGACTCACTGCGTCCGTCCTCGCCACTGACACACTGCGTCCTTCCCTGATACTGACACACTGCGTCCTTCCCTGATACTGACACACTGCGTCCTTCCCTGATACTGACACAATGCGTCCATCTCTGACAATGACACACTGTGTCCTTCCCTGATAGTGACACACTGCGTCCCTCCCTGATACTGACACACTGCGTCCGTCCCCGATACTGACACACTGCGTCCCTCCCTGATACTGACACACTGCGTCCGTCCCTGACACAGACACACTGGGTCCTTCCCTGACACTGACACACGGCGTCCGCCTCTGACACTGACACACTGCGTTCTTCCCTGACACTGACACAATGCGTCCTTCCCTGACACTGACACACTGCGTCCGCCTCTGACACTGACACACTGCGTCCTTCCCTGACACTGACACACTGCGTCCTTCCCTGATACTGACACGCTGCGTCCTTCCCCGACACTGACACACTGCGTCCCTCCCTGACACTGACACACTACGTCCTTCCCTGGCACTGACCCACTGCGTCCTTCCCTGACACTGACACACGGCGCCCCTCCCTGATACTGACACACTGCATCCCTCCCTGATACTGACACACTGCGTCCGTCCCTGACACTGACACACTGCGCCACTCCCTGATACTGACACACTGCGTCCCTCCCTGATACTAACACACTGCGTCCGTTCCCTACACTGACACACTGCGTCCGTCCCCGACACTGACACACTGCGTCCCTCCCTGACACTGACACACTGCGTCCGTCCCTGACACTGACACACTGCGTCCTTCCCTGATACAGACACGCTGCATCCTTCCCTGATACTGACACGCTGCGTCCCTCCCCGACACTAACACACTGCGTCCTTCCCTGATACTGACACACTGCGTGCGTCCCCGACACTGACACACTGCGTCCGTCCCCGACACTGACACACTGCGTCCCTCCCCGAAGCTGACACACTGAGTCCGTCCCGACACTGACACACTGCGTCCCTCCCTGACACTGACACACTGCGTCGATCCCTGATACTGACACATTGCGTCTTTCCCTGACACTGACACACTGCGTACCTCTCCGACACTGACACACTGCGTACCTCTCCGACAATGACACACTGCGTACCTCTCCGACACTGACACACCGCGTCCGTCCCTGATACTGACACGCGGCGTCCGTCCCCAACACTGACACACTGCGTCCATCTCTGATACTGACTCACTGCGTCCGTCCCCGACACTGACACACTGCGTCCTTCCCTGATACTGACACACTGCGTCCTTCCCTGATACTGACACACTGCGTCCTTCCCTGATACTGACACAATGCGTCCATCTCTGACACTGACACACTGCGTCCTTCCCTGATAGTGACACACTGCGTCCCTCCCTGATACAGACACACTGCGTCCGTCCCCGATACTGACACACTGAGTCCCTCCCTGATACTGACACACTGCGTCCGTCCCTGACACAGACACACTGGGTCCTTCCCTGACACTGACACACGGCGTCCGCCTCTGACACTGACACACTGCGTTCTTCCCTGACACTGACACAATGCGTCCTTCCCTGACACTGACACACTGCGTCCGCCTCTGACACTGACACACTGCGTCCTTCCCTGACACTGACACACTGAGTCCTTCCCTGATACTGACACGCTGCGTCCTTCCTGATACTGACACACTGCGTCCGTCCCCGACACTGACACACTGCGTCCGTCCTCGACACTGACACACTGCGTCCCTCCCTGACACTGACACACTACATCCTTCCCTGACACTGACCCACTGCGTCCTTCCCTGACACTGACACACGGCGCCCCTCCCTGATACTGACACACTGCATCCCTCCCTGATACTGACACACTGCGTCCGTCCCTGACACTGACACACTGCGCCACTCCCTGATACTGACACACTGCATCCCTCCCTGATACTGACACACTGCGTCCGTCCCTGACAATGACACACTGCGCCACTCCCTGATACTGACACACTGCGTCCCTCCCTGATACTGACACACTGCGTCCGTCCCTGACACTGACACACTGCGCCACTCCCTGATACTGACACACTGCGTCCCTCCCTGATACTGGCAAACTGCGTCCGTCCCCGACACTGACACACTGCGTCCCTCCCTGACACTGACACAATGCGTCCTTCCCTGACACTGACACACTGCGTCCGCCTCTGACACTGACACACTGCGTCCTTCCCTGACACTGACACACTGCGTCCTTCCCTGATAGTGACACGCTGCGTCCTTCCGCGACACTGACACACTGCGTCCCTCCCTGACACTGACACACTACGTCCTTCCCTGACACTGACCCATATCGTCCTTCCCTGACACTGACACACGGCGCCCCTCCCTGATACTGACACACTGCATCTTTCCCTGATACTGACACACTGCGTCCGTCCCTGACACTGACACACTGCGCCACTCCCTGATACTGACACACTGCGTCCCTCCCTGATACTAACACACTGCGTCCGTTCCCTACACTGACACACTGCGTCCGTCCCCGACACTGACACACTGCGTCCGTCCCTGACACTGACACACTGCGTCCTTCCCTGATACAGACACGCTGCATCCTTCCCTGATACTGACACGCTGCGTCCCTCCCCGACACTAACACACTGCGTCCTTCCCTGATACTGAGACACTGCGTGCGTCCCCGACACTGACACACTGCGTCCGTCCCCGACACTGACACACTGCGTCCCTCCCCGAAGCTGACACACTGAGTCCGTCCCCGACACTGACACACTGCGTCCGTCCCTGATAATGACACACTGCGTCCGTCCCCGACACTGACACACTGCGTCCCTCCCCGACACTGACACACTGCGTCAATCCCCGACACTGACACACTGCGTCCGTCCCCGACACTGACACACTGCGTCCCTCCCCGACACTGACACACTGCGTCCGTCCCTGATAATGACACGCTACGTCCGTCCCTGATACTGACACACTGCGTCCGTCCCCGAAACTGACACACTGCGTCCGTCCCCGACACTAACACACTGCGTCCGTCCCCGACACTAACACACTGCGTACCTCTCCGACACTGACACACTGCGTCCTTCCCTGATACTGACACACTGCGTCCTTCCCTGATACTGACACACTGCGTCCTTCCCTGATACTGACACGCTGCGTCCTTCCGCGACACTGACACACTGCGTCCCTCCCCGAAGCTGACACACTGAGTCCGTCCCCGACACTGACACACTGCGTCCGTCCCTGATAATGACACACTGCGTCCGTCCCCGACACTGACACACTGCGTCCCTCCCCGACACTGACACACTACGTCCTTCCCTGACACTGACCCACTGCGTCCTTCCCTGACACTGACACACGGCGCCCCTCCCTGATACTGACACACAGCATCTTTCCCTGATACTGACACACTGCGTCCGTCCCTGACACTGACAAACTGCGCCACTCCCTGATATTGACACACTGCGTTTCTCCCTGATACTAACACACTGCGTCCGTTCCCTACACTGACACACTGCGTCCGTCCCCGACACTGACACACTGCGTCCGTCCCTGACACTGACACACTGCGTCCTTCCCTGATACAGACACGCTGCATCCTTCCCTGATACTGACACGCTGCGTCCCTCCCCGACACTAACACACTGCGTCCTTCCCTGATACTGAGACACTGCGTGCGTCCCCGACACTGACACACTGCGTCCGTCCCCGACACTGACACACTGCGTCCCTCCCCGAAGCTGACACACTGAGTCCGTCCCCGACACTGACACACTGCGTCCGTCCCTGGTAATGACACACTGCGTCCGTCCCCTACACTGACACACTGCGTCCCTCCCCGACACTGACACACTGCGTCAATCCCCGACACTGACACACTGCGTCCGTCCCCGACACTGACACACTGCGTCCCTCCCCGACACTGACACACTGCGTCCGTCCCTGATAATGACACGCTACGTCCGTCCCTGATACTGACACACTGCGTCCGTCCCCGAAACTGACACACTGCGTCCGTCCCCGACACTAACACACTGCGTCCGTCCCCGACACTAACACACTGCGTCCCTCCCCGACACTGACACACTGCGTCCTTCCCTGATAGTGACACACTGCGTCCGTCCCTGATACTGACACACGGCGTCCTTCCCTGATACTGACACACTGCGTCCGACCCTGACACTGACACACTGCGTCCTTCCCTGATACTAACACAATGCGTAGGTCCCTTACACTGACACAATGCGTCCGTCCCCGATACTGACACACTGCGTCCTTCCCTGACACTGACACACTGCGTCCTTCCCTGACAATGACACACTGCGTCCTTCCCTGATACTGACACACTGCGTCCGCCTCTGACTCTGACACACTGCGTCCTTCCCTGACACTGACACACTGCGTCCGCCTCTGACACTGACACACTGCGTACCTCTCCGACACTGACACACTGCGTCCCTCCCTGACACTGACACACCGCGTCCGTCCCTGATACTGACACGCGGCGTCCGTCCCCAACACTGACACACTGCGTCCATCTCTGATACTGACTCACTGCGTCCGTCCTCGCCACTGACACACTGCGTCCTTCCCTGATACTGACACACTGCGTCCTTCCCTGATACTGACACACTGCGTCCTTCCCTGATACTGACACAATGCGTCCATCTCTGACAATGACACACTGTGTCCTTCCCTGATAGTGACACACTGCGTCCCTCCCTGATACTGACACACTGCGTCCGTCCCCGATACTGACACACTGCGTCCCTCCCTGATACTGACACACTGCGTCCGTCCCTGACACAGACACACTGGGTCCTTCCCTGACACTGACACACGGCGTCCGCCTCTGACACTGACACACTGCGTTCTTCCCTGACACTGACACAATGCGTCCTTCCCTGACACTGACACACTGCGTCCGCCTCTGACACTGACACACTGCGTCCTTCCCTGACACTGACACACTGCGTCCTTCCCTGATACTGACACGCTGCGTCCTTCCCCGACACTGACACACTGCGTCCCTCCCTGACACTGACACACTACGTCCTTCCCTGACACTGACCCACTGCGTCCTTCCCTGACACTGACACACGGCGCCCCTCCCTGATACTGACACACTGCATCCCTCCCTGATACTGACACACTGCGTCCGTCCCTGACACTGACACACTGCGCCACTCCCTGATACTGACACACTGCGTCCCTCCCTGATACTAACACACTGCGTCCGTTCCCTACACTGACACACTGCGTCCGTCCCCGACACTGACACACTGCGTCCCTCCCTGACACTGACACACTGCGTCCGTCCCTGACACTGACACACTGCGTCCTTCCCTGATACAGACACGCTGCATCCTTCCCTGATACCGACACGCTGCGTCCCTCCCCGACACTAACACACTGCGTCCTTCCCTGATACTGACACACTGCGTGCGTCCCCGACACTGACACACTGCGTCCGTCCCCGACACTGACACACTGCGTCCCTCCCCGAAGCTGACACACTGAGTCCGTCCCGACACTGACACACTGCGTCCCTCCCTGACACTGACACACTGCGTCGATCCCTGATACTGACACATTGCGTCTTTCCCTGACACTGACACACTGCGTACCTCTCCGACACTGACACACTGCGTACCTCTCCGACAATGACACACTGCGTACCTCTCCGACACTGACACACCGCGTCCGTCCCTGATACTGACACGCGGCGTCCGTCCCCAACACTGACACACTGCGTCCATCTCTGATACTGACTCACTGCGTCCGTCCCCGACACTGACACACTGCGTCCTTCCCTGATACTGACACACTGCGTCCTTCCCTGATACTGACACACTGCGTCCTTCCCTGATACTGACACAATGCGTCCATCTCTGACACTGACACACTGCGTCCTTCCCTGATAGTGACACACTGCGTCCCTCCCTGATACAGACACACTGCGTCCGTCCCCGATACTGACACACTGAGTCCCTCCCTGATACTGACACACTGCGTCCGTCCCTGACACAGACACACTGGGTCCTTCCCTGACACTGACACACGGCGTCCGCCTCTGACACTGACACACTGCGTTCTTCCCTGACACTGACACAATGCGTCCTTCCCTGACACTGACACACTGCGTCCGCCTCTGACACTGACACACTGCGTCCTTCCCTGACACTGACACACTGAGTCCTTCCCTGATACTGACACGCTGCGTCCTTCCTGATACTGACACACTGCGTCCGTCCCCGACACTGACACACTGCGTCCGTCCTCGACACTGACACACTGCGTCCCTCCCTGACACTGACACACTACATCCTTCCCTGACACTGACCCACTGCGTCCTTCCCTGACACTGACACACGGCGCCCCTCCCTGATACTGACACACTGCATCCCTCCCTGATACTGACACACTGCGTCCGTCCCTGACACTGACACACTGCGCCACTCCCTGATACTGACACACTGCATCCCTCCCTGATACTGACACACTGCGTCCGTCCCTGACAATGACACACTGCGCCACTCCCTGATACTGACACACTGCGTCCCTCCCTGATACTGACACACTGCGTCCGTCCCTGACACTGACACACTGCGCCACTCCCTGATACTGACACACTGCGTCCCTCCCTGATACTGGCAAACTGCGTCCGTCCCCGACACTGACACACTGCGTCCCTCCCTGACACTGACACAATGCGTCCTTCCCTGACACTGACACACTGCGTCCGCCTCTGACACTGACACACTGCGTCCTTCCCTGACACTGACACACTGCGTCCTTCCCTGATAGTGACACGCTGCGTCCTTCCGCGACACTGACACACTGCGTCCCTCCCTGACACTGACACACTACGTCCTTCCCTGACACTGACCCATTGCGTCCTTCCCTGACACTGACACACGGCGCCCCTCCCTGATACTGACACACTGCATCTTTCCCTGATACTGACACACTGCGTCCGTCCCTGACACTGACACACTGCGCCACTCCCTGATACTGACACACTGCGTCCCTCCCTGATACTAACACACTGCGTCCGTTCCCTACACTGACACACTGCGTCCGTCCCCGACACTGACACACTGCGTCCGTCCCTGACACTGACACACTGCGTCCTTCCCTGATACAGACACGCTGCATCCTTCCCTGATACTGACACGCTGCGTCCCTCCCCGACACTAACACACTGCGTCCTTCCCTGATACTGAGACACTGCGTGCGTCCCCGACACTGACACACTGCGTCCGTCCCCGACACTGACACACTGCGTCCCTCCCCGAAGCTGACACACTGAGTCCGTCCCCGACACTGACACACTGCGTCCGTCCCTGATAATGACACACTGCGTCCGTCCCCGACACTGACACACTGCGTCCCTCCCCGACACTGACACACTGCGTCAATCCCCGACACTGACACACTGCGTCCGTCCCCGACACTGACACACTGCGTCCCTCCCCGACACTGACACACTGCGTCCGTCCCTGATAATGACACGCTACGTCCGTCCCTGATACTGACACACTGCGTCCGTCCCCGAAACTGACACACTGCGTCCGTCCCCGACACTAACACACTGCGTCCGTCCCCGACACTAACACACTGCGTACCTCTCCGACACTGACACACTGCGTCCCTCCCTGACACTGACACACCGCGTCCGTCCCTGATACTGACACGCGGCGTCCGTCCCCAACACTGACACACTGCGTCCATCTCTGATACTGACTCACTGCGTCCGTCCCCGACACTGACACACTGCGTCCTTCCCTGATACTGACACACTGCGTCCTTCCCTGATACTGACACACTGCGTCCTTCCCTGATACTGACACAATGCGTCCATCTCTGACACTGACACACTGCGTCCTTCCCTGATAGTGACACACTGCGTCCCTCCCTGATACAGACACACTGCGTCCGTCCCCGATACTGACACACTGCGTCCCTCCCTGATACTGACACACTGCGTCCGTCCCTGACACAGACACACTGGGTCCTTCCCTGACACTGACACACGGCGTCCGCCTCTGACACTGACACACTGCGTTCTTCCCTGACACTGACACAATGCGTCCTTCCCCGACACTGACACACTGCGTCCGCCTCTGACACTGACAAACTGCGTCCTTCCCTGACACTGACACACTGCGTCCTTCCCTGATACTGACACGCTGCGTCCTTCCCTGACACTGACCCACTGCGTCCTTCCCTGACACTGACACACGGCGCCCCTCCCTGATACTGACACACTGCATCCCTCCCTGATACTGACACACTGCGTCCGTCCCTGACACTGACACACTGCGCCACTCCCTGATACTGACACACTGCATCCCTCCCTGATACTGACACACTGCGTCCGTCCCTGACACTGACACACTGCGCCACTCCCTGATACTGACACACTGCGTCCCTCCCTGATACTGACACACTGCGTCCGTCCCCGAGACTGACACACTGCGTCCCTCCCTGACACTGACACAATGCGTCCTTCCCTGACACTGACACACTGCGTCCGCCTCTGACACTGACAAACTGCGTCCTTCCCTGACACTGACACACTGCGTCCTTCCCTGATACTGACACGCTGCGTCCTTCCCCGACACTGACACACTGCGTCCCTCCCTGACACTGACACACTACGTCCTTCCCTGACACTGACCCACTGCGTCCTTCCCTGACACAGACACACGGCGCCCCTCCCTGATACTGACACACTGCATCTTTCCCTGATACTGACACACTGCGTCGATCCCTGATACTGACACATTGCGTCCTTCCCTGATACAGACACGCTGCATCCTTCCCTGATACTGACACGCTGCTTCCCTCCCCGACACTAACACACTGCGTCCTTCCCTGATACTGACACACTGCGTGCGTCCCCGACACTGACACACTGCGTCCGTCCCCGACACTGACACACTGCGTCCCTCCCCGAAGCTGACACACTGAGTCCGTCCCGACACTGACACACTGCGTCCCTCCCTGACACAGACACACTGCGTCGATCCCTGATACTGACACATTGCGTCTTTCCCTGACACTGACACACTGCGTACCTCTCCGACACTGACACACTGCGTACCTCTCCGACACTGACACACTGCGTACCTCTCCGACACTGACACACCGCGTCCGTCCCTGATACTGACACGCGGCGTCCGTCCCCAACACTGACACACTGCGTCCATCTCTGATACTAACTCACTGCGTCCGTCCCCGACACTGACACACTGCGTCCTTCCCTGATACTGACACACTGCGTCCTTCCCTGATACTGACACACTGCGTCCTTCCCTGATACTGACACAATGCGTCCATCTCTGACACTGACACACTGCGTCCTTCCCTGATAGTGACACACTGCGTCCCTCCCTGATACAGACACACTGCGTCCGTCCCCGATACTGACACACTGTGTCCCTCCCTGATACTGACACACTGCGTCCGTCCCTGACACAGACACACTGGGTCCTTCCCTGACACTGACACACGGCGTCCGCCTCTGACACTGACACACTGCGTTCTTACCTGACACTGACACAATGCGTCCTTCCCTGACACTGACACACTGCGTCCGCCTCTGACACTGACACACTGCGTCCTTCCCTGACACTGACACACTGAGTCCTTCCCTGATACTGACACGCTTCGTCCTTCCTGATACTGACACACTGCGTCCGTCCCCGACACTGACACACTGCGTCCGTCCTCGACACTGACACACTGCGTCCCTCCCTGACACTGACACACTACGTCCTTCCCTGACACTGACCCACTGCGTCCTTCCCTGACACTGACACACGGCGCCCCTCCCTGATACTGACACACTGCATCCCTCCCTGATACTGACACACTGCGTCCGTCCCTGACACTGACACACTGCGCCACTCCCTGATACTGACACACTGCGCCACTCCCTGATACTGACACACTGCGTCCCTCCCTGATACTGACACACTGCGTCCGTCCCTGACACTGACACACTGCGCCACTCCCTGATACTGACACACTGCGTCCCTCCCTGATACTGACACACTGCGTCCGTCCCCGACACTGACACACTGCGTCCCTCCCTGACACTGACACAATGCGTCCTTCCCTGACACTGACAAACTGCGTCCGCCTCTGACACTGACACACTGCGTCCTTCCCTGACACTGACACACTGCGTCCTTCCCTGATAGTGACACGCTGCGTCCTTCCGCGACACTGACACACTGCGTCCCTCCCTGACACTGACACACTACGTCCTTCCCTGACACTGACACACTACGTCCTTCCCTGACACTGACACACTGCGTCCTTCCCTGATACTGACACGCTGCGTCCTTCCCTGACACTGACCCACTTCGTCCTTCCCTGACACTGACACACGGCGCCCCTCCCTGATACTGACACACTGCATCCCTCCCTGATACTGACACACTGCGTCCGTCCCTGACACTGACACACTGCGCCACTCCCTGATACTGACACACTGCATCCCTCCCTGATACTGACACACTGCGTCCGTCCCTGACACTGACACACTGCGCCACTCCCTGATACTGACACACTGCGTCCCTCCCTGATACTGACACACTGCGTCCGTCCCCGAGACTGACACACTGCGTCCCTCCCTGACACTGACACAATGCGTCCTTCCCTGACACTGACACACTGCGTCCGCCTCTGACACTGACAAACTGCGTCCTTCCCTGACACTGACACACTGCGTCCTTCCCTGATACTGACACGCTGCGTCCTTCCCCGACACTGACACACTGCGTCCCTCCCTGACACTGACACACTACGTCCTTCCCTGACACTGACCCACTGCGTCCTTCCCTGACACAGACACACGGCGCCCCTCCCTGATACTGACACACTGCATCTTTCCCTGATACTGACACACTGCGTCGATCCCTGATACTGACACATTGCGTCCTTCCCTGATACAGACACGCTGCATCCTTCCCTGATACTGACACGCTGCTTCCCTCCCCGACACTAACACACTGCGTCCTTCCCTGATACTGACACACTGCGTGCGTCCCCGACACTGACACACTGCGTCCGTCCCCGACACTGACACACTGCGTCCCTCCCCGAAGCTGACACACTGAGTCCGTCCCGACACTGACACACTGCGTCCCTCCCTGACACTGACACACTGCGTCGATCCCTGATACTGACACATTGCGTCTTTCCCTGACACTGACACACTGCGTACCTCTCCGACACTGACACACTGCGTACCTCTCCGACACTGACACACTGCGTACCTCTCCGACACTGACACACCGCGTCCGTCCCTGATACTGACACGCGGCGTCCGTCCCCAACACTGACACACTGCGTCCATCTCTGATACTAACTCACTGCGTCCGTCCCCGACACTGACACACTGCGTCCTTCCCTGATACTGACACACTGCGTCCTTCCCTGATACTGACACACTGCGTCCTTCCCTGATACTGACACAATGCGTCCATCTCTGACACTGACACACTGCGTCCTTCCCTGATAGTGACACACTGCGTCCCTCCCTGATACAGACACACTGCGTCCGTCCCCGATACTGACACACTGTGTCCCTCCCTGATACTGACACACTGCGTCCGTCCCTGACACAGACACACTGGGTCCTTCCCTGACACTGACACACGGCGTCCGCCTCTGACACTGACACACTGCGTTCTTACCTGACACTGACACAATGCGTCCTTCCCTGACACTGACACACTGCGTCCGCCTCTGACACTGACACACTGCGTCCTTCCCTGACACTGACACACTGAGTCCTTCCCTGATACTGACACGCTTCGTCCTTCCTGATACTGACACACTGCGTCCGTCCCCGACACTGACACACTGCGTCCGTCCTCGACACTGACACACTGCGTCCCTCCCTGACACTGACACACTACGTCCTTCCCTGACACTGACCCACTGCGTCCTTCCCTGACACTGACACACGGCGCCCCTCCCTGATACTGACACACTGCATCCCTCCCTGATACTGACACACTGCGTCCGTCCCTGACACTGACACACTGCGCCACTCCCTGATACTGACACACTGCATCCCTCCCTGATACTGACACACTGCGTCCGTCCCTGACACTGACACACTGCGCCACTCCCTGATACTGACACACTGCGTCCCTCCCTGATACTGACACACTGCGTCCGTCCCTGACACTGACACACTGCGCCACTCCCTGATACTGACACACTGCGTCCCTCCCTGATACTGACACACTGCGTCCGTCCCCGACACTGACACACTGCGTCCCTCCCTGACACTGACACAATGCGTCCTTCCCTGACACTGACACACTGCGTCCGCCTCTGACACTGACACACTGCGTCCTTCCCTGACACTGACACACTGCGTCCTTCCCTGATACTGACACGCTGCGTCCTTCCGCGACACTGACACACTGCGTCCCTCCCTGACACTGACACACTACGTCCTTCCCTGACACTGACCCACTGCGTCCTTCCCTGACACTGACACACGGCGCCCCTCCCTGATATTGACACACTGCATCTTTCCCTGATACTGACACACTGCGTCCGTCCCTGACACTGACACACTGCGCCACTCCCTGATACTGACACACTGCGTCCCTCCCTGATACTAACACACTGCGGCCGTTCCCTACACTGACACTCTGCGTCCGTCCCCGACACTGACACACTGCGTCCGTCCCTGACATTGACACACTGCGTCCTTCCCTGATACAGACACGCTGCATCCTTCCCTGATACTGACACGCTGCGTCCCTCCCCGACACTAACACACTGCGTCCTTCCCTGATACTGAGACACTGCGTGCGTCCCCGACACTGACACACTGCGTCCGTCCCCGACACTGACACACTGCGTCCCTCCCCGAAGCTGACACACTGAGTCCGTCCCCGACACTGACACACTGCGTCCGTCCCTGATAATGACACACTGCGTCCGTCCCCGACACTGACACACTGCGTCCCTCCCCGACACTGACACACTGCGTCAATCCCCGACACTGACAAACTGCGTCCTTCCCTGACACTGACACACTGCGTCCTTCCCTGATACTGACACGCTGCGTCCTTCCCTGACACTGACCCACTGCGTCCTTCCCTGACACTGACACACGGCGCCCCTCCCTGATACTGACACACTGCATCCCTCCCTGATACTGACACACTGCGTCCGTCCCTGACACTGACACACTGCGCCACTCCCTGATACTGACACACTGCATCCCTCCCTGATACTGACACACTGCGTCCGTCCCTGACACTGACACACTGCGCCACTCCCTGATACTGACACACTGCGTCCCTCCCTGATACTGACACACTGCGTCCGTCCCCGAGACTGACACACTGCGTCCCTCCCTGACACTGACACAATGCGTCCTTCCCTGACACTGACACACTGCGTCCGCCTCTGACACTGACAAACTGCGTCCTTCCCTGACACTGACACACTGCGTCCTTCCCTGATACTGACACGCTGCGTCCTTCCCCGACACTGACACACTGCGTCCCTCCCTGACACTGACACACTACGTCCTTCCCTGACACTGACCCACTGCGTCCTTCCCTGACACAGACACACGGCGCCCCTCCCTGATACTGACACACTGCATCTTTCCCTGATACTGACACACTGCGTCGATCCCTGATACTGACACATTGCGTCCTTCCCTGATACAGACACGCTGCATCCTTCCCTGATACTGACACGCTGCTTCCCTCCCCGACACTAACACACTGCGTCCTTCCCTGATACTGACACACTGCGTGCGTCCCCGACACTGACACACTGCGTCCGTCCCCGACACTGACACACTGCGTCCCTCCCCGAAGCTGACACACTGAGTCCGTCCCGACACTGACACACTGCGTCCCTCCCTGACACTGACACACTGCGTCGATCCCTGATACTGACACATTGCGTCTTTCCCTGACACTGACACACTGCGTACCTCTCCGACACTGACACACTGCGTACCTCTCCGACACTGACACACTGCGTACCTCTCCGACACTGACACACCGCGTCCGTCCCTGATACTGACACGCGGCGTCCGTCCCCAACACTGACACACTGCGTCCATCTCTGATACTAACTCACTGCGTCCGTCCCCGACACTGACACACTGCGTCCTTCCCTGATACTGACACACTGCGTCCTTCCCTGATACTGACACACTGCGTCCTTCCCTGATACTGACACAATGCGTCCATCTCTGACACTGACACACTGCGTCCTTCCCTGATAGTGACACACTGCGTCCCTCCCTGATACAGACACACTGCGTCCGTCCCCGATACTGACACACTGTGTCCCTCCCTGATACTGACACACTGCGTCCGTCCCTGACACAGACACACTGGGTCCTTCCCTGACACTGACACACGGCGTCCGCCTCTGACACTGACACACTGCGTTCTTACCTGACACTGACACAATGCGTCCTTCCCTGACACTGACACACTGCGTCCGCCTCTGACACTGACACACTGCGTCCTTCCCTGACACTGACACACTGAGTCCTTCCCTGATACTGACACGCTTCGTCCTTCCTGATACTGACACACTGCGTCCGTCCCCGACACTGACACACTGCGTCCGTCCTCGACACTGACACACTGCGTCCCTCCCTGACACTGACACACTACGTCCTTCCCTGACACTGACCCACTGCGTCCTTCCCTGACACTGACACACGGCGCCCCTCCCTGATACTGACACACTGCATCCCTCCCTGATACTGACACACTGCGTCCGTCCCTGACACTGACACACTGCGCCACTCCCTGATACTGACACACTGCATCCCTCCCTGATACTGACACACTGCGTCCGTCCCTGACACTGACACACTGCGCCACTCCCTGATACTGACACACTGCGTCCCTCCCTGATACTGACACACTGCGTCCGTCCCTGACACTGACACACTGCGCCACTCCCTGATACTGACACACTGCGTCCCTCCCTGATACTGACACACTGCGTCCGTCCCCGACACTGACACACTGCGTCCCTCCCTGACACTGACACAATGCGTCCTTCCCTGACACTGACACACTGCGTCCGCCTCTGACACTGACACACTGCGTCCTTCCCTGACACTGACACACTGCGTCCTTCCCTGATAGTGACACGCTGCGTCCTTCCGCGACACTGACACACTGCGTCCCTCCCTGACACTGACACACTACGTCCTTCCCTGACACTGACCCACTGCGTCCTTCCCTGACACTGACACACGGCGCCCCTCCCTGATATTGACACACTGCATCTTTCCCTGATACTGACACACTGCGTCCGTCCCTGACACTGACACACTGCGCCACTCCCTGATACTGACACACTGCGTCCCTCCCTGATACTAACACACTGCGGCCGTTCCCTACACTGACACTCTGCGTCCGTCCCCGACACTGACACACTGCGTCCGTCCCTGACATTGACACACTGCGTCCTTCCCTGATACAGACACGCTGCATCCTTCCCTGATACTGACACGCTGCGTCCCTCCCCGACACTAACACACTGCGTCCTTCCCTGATACTGAGACACTGCGTGCGTCCCCGACACTGACACACTGCGTCCGTCCCCGACACTGACACACTGCGTCCCTCCCCGAAGCTGACACACTGAGTCCGTCCCCGACACTGACACACTGCGTCCGTCCCTGATAATGACACACTGCGTCCGTCCCCGACACTGACACACTGCGTCCCTCCCCGACACTGACACACTGCGTCAATCCCCGACACTGACACACTGCGTCCGTCCCCGACACTGACACACTGCGTCCCTCCCCGACACTGACACACTGCGTCCGTCCCTGATAATGACACGCTACGTCCGTCCCTGATACTGACACACTGCGTCCGTCCCCGAAACTGACACACTGCGTCCGTCCCCGACACTAACACACTGCGTCCATCTCTGACACTGACACACTGCGTCCTTCCCTGATAGTGACACACTGCGTCCCTCCCTGATACAGACACACTGCGTCCGTCCCCGATACTGACACACTGCGTCCCTCCCTGATACTGACACACTGCGTCCGTCCCTGACACAGACACACTGGGTCCTTCCCTGACACTGACAAACGGCGTCCGCCTCTGACACTGACACACTGCGTTCTTCCCTGACACTGACACAATGCGTCCTTCCCTGACACTGACACACTGCGTCCGCCTCTGACACTGACACACTGCGTCCTTCCCTGATAGTGACACGCTGCGTCCTTCCCTGATACTGACACGCTGCGTCCTTCCTGATACTGACACACTGCGTCCGTCCCCGACACTGACACACTGCGTCCGTCCTCGACACTGACACACTGCGTCCCTCCCTGATACTGACACACTACGTCCTTCCCTGACACTGACCCACTGCGTCCTTCCCTGACACTGACACACGGCGCCCCTCCCTGATACTGACACACTGCATCCCTCCCTGATACTGACACACTGCGTCCGTCCCTGACACTGACACACTGCGCCACTCCCTGATACTGACACACTGCATCCCTCCCTGATACTGACACACTGCGTCCGTCCCTGACACTGACACACTGCGTCCTTCCCTGATACTGACACGCTGCGTCCTTCCGCGACACTGACACACTGCGTCCCTCCCCGAAGCTGACACACTGAGTCCGTCCCCGACACTGACACACTGCGTCCGTCCCTGATAATGACACACTGCGTCCGTCCCCGACACTGACACACTGCGTCCCTCCCCGACACTGACACACTACGTCCCTCCCCGACACTGACACACTACGTCCTTCCCTGACACTGACCCACTGCGTCCTTCCCTGACACTGACACACGGCGCCCCTCCCTGATATTGACACACTGCGTTTCTCCCTGATACTAACACACTGCGTCCGTTCCCTACACTGACACACTGCGTCCGTCCCCGACACTGACACACTGCGTCCGTCCCTGACACTGACACACTGCGTCCTTCCCTGATACAGACACGCTGCATCCTTCCCTGATACTGACACGCTGCGTCCCTCCCCGACACTAACACACTGCGTCCTTCCCTGATACTGAGACACTGCGTGCGTCCCCGACACTGACACACTGCGTCCGTCCCCGACACTGACACACTGCGTCCCTCCCCGAAGCTGACACACTGAGTCCGTCCCCGACACTGACACACTGCGTCCGTCCCTGGTAATGACACACTGCGTCCGTCCCCTACACTGACACACTGCGTCCCTCCCCGACACTGACACACTGCGTCAATCCCCGACACTGACACACTGCGTCCGTCCCCGACACTGACACACTGCGTCCCTCCCCGACACTGACACACTGCGTCCGTCCCTGATAATGACACGCTACGTCCGTCCCTGATACTGACACACTGCGTCCGTCCCCGAAACTGACACACTGCGTCCGTCCCCGACACTAACACACTGCGTCCGTCCCCGACACTAACACACTGCGTCCCTCCCCGACACTGACACACTGCGTCCTTCCCTGATAGTGACACACTGCGTCCGTCCCTGATACTGACACACGGCGTCCTTCCCTGATACTGACACACTGCGTCCGACCCTGACACTGACACACTGCGTCCTTCCCTGATACTAACACAATGCGTAGGTCCCTTACACTGACACAATGCGTCCGTCCCCGATACTGACACACTGCGTCCTTCCCTGACACTGACACACTGCGTCCTTCCCTGACAATGACACACTGCGTCCTTCCCTGATACTGACACACTGCGTCCGCCTCTGACTCTGACACACTGCGTCCTTCCCTGACACTGACACACTGCGTCCGCCTCTGACACTGACACACTGCGTACCTCTCCGACACTGACACACTGCGTCCCTCCCTGACACTGACACACCGCGTCCGTCCCTGATACTGACACGCGGCGTCCGTCCCCAACACTGACACACTGCGTCCATCTCTGATACTGACTCACTGCGTCCGTCCTCGCCACTGACACACTGCGTCCTTCCCTGATACTGACACACTGCGTCCTTCCCTGATACTGACACACTGCGTCCTTCCCTGATACTGACACAATGCGTCCATCTCTGACAATGACACACTGTGTCCTTCCCTGATAGTGACACACTGCGTCCCTCCCTGATACTGACACACTGCGTCCGTCCCCGATACTGACACACTGCGTCCCTCCCTGATACTGACACACTGCGTCCGTCCCTGACACAGACACACTGGGTCCTTCCCTGACACTGACACACGGCGTCCGCCTCTGACACTGACACACTGCGTTCTTCCCTGACACTGACACAATGCGTCCTTCCCTGACACTGACACAATGCGTCCTTCCCTGACACTGACACACTGCGTCCGCCTCTGACACTGACACACTGCGTCCTTCCCTGACACTGACACACTGCGTCCTTCCCTGATACTGACACGCTGCGTCCTTCCCTGACACTGACCCACTGCGTCCTTCCCTGACACTGACACACGGCGCCCCTCCCTGATACTGACACACTGCATCCCTCCCTGATACTGACACACTGCGTCCGTCCCTGACACTGACACACTGCGCCACTCCCTGATACTGACACACTGCATCCCTCCCTGATACTGACACACTGCGTCCGTCCCTGACACTGACACACTGCGCCACTCCCTGATACTGACACACTGCGTCCCTCCCTGATACTGACACACTGCGTCCGTCCCCGAGACTGACACACTGCGTCCCTCCCTGACACTGACACAATGCGTCCTTCCCTGACACTGACACACTGCGTCCGCCTCTGACACTGACAAACTGCGTCCTTCCCTGACACTGACACACTGCGTCCTTCCCTGATACTGACACGCTGCGTCCTTCCCCGACACTGACACACTGCGTCCCTCCCTGACACTGACACACTACGTCCTTCCCTGACACTGACCCACTGCGTCCTTCCCTGACACAGACACACGGCGCCCCTCCCTGATACTGACACACTGCATCTTTCCCTGATACTGACACACTGCGTCGATCCCTGATACTGACACATTGCGTCCTTCCCTGATACAGACACGCTGCATCCTTCCCTGATACTGACACGCTGCTTCCCTCCCCGACACTAACACACTGCGTCCTTCCCTGATACTGACACACTGCGTGCGTCCCCGACACTGACACACTGCGTCCGTCCCCGACACTGACACACTGCGTCCCTCCCCGAAGCTGACACACTGAGTCCGTCCCGACACTGACACACTGCGTCCCTCCCTGACACTGACACACTGCGTCGATCCCTGATACTGACACATTGCGTCTTTCCCTGACACTGACACACTGCGTACCTCTCCGACACTGACACACTGCGTACCTCTCCGACACTGACACACTGCGTACCTCTCCGACACTGACACACCGCGTCCGTCCCTGATACTGACACGCGGCGTCCGTCCCCAACACTGACACACTGCGTCCATCTCTGATACTAACTCACTGCGTCCGTCCCCGACACTGACACACTGCGTCCTTCCCTGATACTGACACACTGCGTCCTTCCCTGATACTGACACACTGCGTCCTTCCCTGATACTGACACAATGCGTCCATCTCTGACACTGACACACTGCGTCCTTCCCTGATAGTGACACACTGCGTCCCTCCCTGATACAGACACACTGCGTCCGTCCCCGATACTGACACACTGTGTCCCTCCCTGATACTGACACACTGCGTCCGTCCCTGACACAGACACACTGGGTCCTTCCCTGACACTGACACACGGCGTCCGCCTCTGACACTGACACACTGCGTTCTTACCTGACACTGACACAATGCGTCCTTCCCTGACACTGACACACTGCGTCCGCCTCTGACACTGACACACTGCGTCCTTCCCTGACACTGACACACTGAGTCCTTCCCTGATACTGACACGCTTCGTCCTTCCTGATACTGACACACTGCGTCCGTCCCCGACACTGACACACTGCGTCCGTCCTCGACACTGACACACTGCGTCCCTCCCTGACACTGACACACTACGTCCTTCCCTGACACTGACCCACTGCGTCCTTCCCTGACACTGACACACGGCGCCCCTCCCTGATACTGACACACTGCATCCCTCCCTGATACTGACACACTGCGTCCGTCCCTGACACTGACACACTGCGCCACTCCCTGATACTGACACACTGCATCCCTCCCTGATACTGACACACTGCGTCCGTCCCTGACACTGACACACTGCGCCACTCCCTGATACTGACACACTGCGTCCCTCCCTGATACTGACACACTGCGTCCGTCCCTGACACTGACACACTGCGCCACTCCCTGATACTGACACACTGCGTCCCTCCCTGATACTGACACACTGCGTCCGTCCCCGACACTGACACACTGCGTCCCTCCCTGACACTGACACAATGCGTCCTTCCCTGACACTGACACACTGCGTCCGCCTCTGACACTGACACACTGCGTCCTTCCCTGACACTGACACACTGCGTCCTTCCCTGATAGTGACACGCTGCGTCCTTCCGCGACACTGACACACTGCGTCCCTCCCTGACACTGACACACTACGTCCTTCCCTGACACTGACCCACTGCGTCCTTCCCTGACACTGACACACGGCGCCCCTCCCTGATATTGACACACTGCATCTTTCCCTGATACTGACACACTGCGTCCGTCCCTGACACTGACACACTGCGCCACTCCCTGATACTGACACACTGCGTCCCTCCCTGATACTAACACACTGCGGCCGTTCCCTACACTGACACTCTGCGTCCGTCCCCGACACTGACACACTGCGTCCGTCCCTGACATTGACACACTGCGTCCTTCCCTGATACAGACACGCTGCATCCTTCCCTGATACTGACACGCTGCGTCCCTCCCCGACACTAACACACTGCGTCCTTCCCTGATACTGAGACACTGCGTGCGTCCCCGACACTGACACACTGCGTCCGTCCCCGACACTGACACACTGCGTCCCTCCCCGAAGCTGACACACTGAGTCCGTCCCCGACACTGACACACTGCGTCCGTCCCTGATAATGACACACTGCGTCCGTCCCCGACACTGACACACTGCGTCCCTCCCCGACACTGACACACTGCGTCAATCCCCGACACTGACACACTGCGTCCGTCCCCGACACTGACACACTGCGTCCCTCCCCGACACTGACACACTGCGTCCGTCCCTGATAATGACACGCTACGTCCGTCCCTGATACTGACACACTGCGTCCGTCCCCGAAACTGACACACTGCGTCCGTCCCCGACACTAACACACTGCGTCCATCTCTGACACTGACACACTGCGTCCTTCCCTGATAGTGACACACTGCGTCCCTCCCTGATACAGACACACTGCGTCCGTCCCCGATACTGACACACTGCGTCCCTCCCTGATACTGACACACTGCGTCCGTCCCTGACACAGACACACTGGGTCCTTCCCTGACACTGACAAACGGCGTCCGCCTCTGACACTGACACACTGCGTTCTTCCCTGACACTGACACAATGCGTCCTTCCCTGACACTGACACACTGCGTCCGCCTCTGACACTGACACACTGCGTCCTTCCCTGATAGTGACACGCTGCGTCCTTCCCTGATACTGACACGCTGCGTCCTTCCTGATACTGACACACTGCGTCCGTCCCCGACACTGACACACTGCGTCCGTCCTCGACACTGACACACTGCGTCCCTCCCTGATACTGACACACTACGTCCTTCCCTGACACTGACCCACTGCGTCCTTCCCTGACACTGACACACGGCGCCCCTCCCTGATACTGACACACTGCATCCCTCCCTGATACTGACACACTGCGTCCGTCCCTGACACTGACACACTGCGCCACTCCCTGATACTGACACACTGCATCCCTCCCTGATACTGACACACTGCGTCCGTCCCTGACACTGACACACTGCGTCCTTCCCTGATACTGACACGCTGCGTCCTTCCGCGACACTGACACACTGCGTCCCTCCCCGAAGCTGACACACTGAGTCCGTCCCCGACACTGACACACTGCGTCCGTCCCTGATAATGACACACTGCGTCCGTCCCCGACACTGACACACTGCGTCCCTCCCCGACACTGACACACTACGTCCCTCCCCGACACTGACACACTACGTCCTTCCCTGACACTGACCCACTGCGTCCTTCCCTGACACTGACACACGGCGCCCCTCCCTGATATTGACACACTGCGTTTCTCCCTGATACTAACACACTGCGTCCGTTCCCTACACTGACACACTGCGTCCGTCCCCGACACTGACACACTGCGTCCGTCCCTGACACTGACACACTGCGTCCTTCCCTGATACAGACACGCTGCATCCTTCCCTGATACTGACACGCTGCGTCCCTCCCCGACACTAACACACTGCGTCCTTCCCTGATACTGAGACACTGCGTGCGTCCCCGACACTGACACACTGCGTCCGTCCCCGACACTGACACACTGCGTCCCTCCCCGAAGCTGACACACTGAGTCCGTCCCCGACACTGACACACTGCGTCCGTCCCTGGTAATGACACACTGCGTCCGTCCCCTACACTGACACACTGCGTCCCTCCCCGACACTGACACACTGCGTCAATCCCCGACACTGACACACTGCGTCCGTCCCCGACACTGACACACTGCGTCCCTCCCCGACACTGACACACTGCGTCCGTCCCTGATAATGACACGCTACGTCCGTCCCTGATACTGACACACTGCGTCCGTCCCCGAAACTGACACACTGCGTCCGTCCCCGACACTAACACACTGCGTCCGTCCCCGACACTAACACACTGCGTCCCTCCCCGACACTGACACACTGCGTCCTTCCCTGATAGTGACACACTGCGTCCGTCCCTGATACTGACACACGGCGTCCTTCCCTGATACTGACACACTGCGTCCGACCCTGACACTGACACACTGCGTCCTTCCCTGATACTAACACAATGCGTAGGTCCCTTACACTGACACAATGCGTCCGTCCCCGATACTGACACACTGCGTCCTTCCCTGACACTGACACACTGCGTCCTTCCCTGACAATGACACACTGCGTCCTTCCCTGATACTGACACACTGCGTCCGCCTCTGACTCTGACACACTGCGTCCTTCCCTGACACTGACACACTGCGTCCGCCTCTGACACTGACACACTGCGTACCTCTCCGACACTGACACACTGCGTCCCTCCCTGACACTGACACACCGCGTCCGTCCCTGATACTGACACGCGGCGTCCGTCCCCAACACTGACACACTGCGTCCATCTCTGATACTGACTCACTGCGTCCGTCCTCGCCACTGACACACTGCGTCCTTCCCTGATACTGACACACTGCGTCCTTCCCTGATACTGACACACTGCGTCCTTCCCTGATACTGACACAATGCGTCCATCTCTGACAATGACACACTGTGTCCTTCCCTGATAGTGACACACTGCGTCCCTCCCTGATACTGACACACTGCGTCCGTCCCCGATACTGACACACTGCGTCCCTCCCTGATACTGACACACTGCGTCCGTCCCTGACACAGACACACTGGGTCCTTCCCTGACACTGACACACGGCGTCCGCCTCTGACACTGACACACTGCGTTCTTCCCTGACACTGACACAATGCGTCCTTCCCTGACACTGACACACTGCGTCCGCCTCTGACACTGACACACTGCGTCCTTCCCTGACACTGACACACTGCGTCCTTCCCTGATACTGACACGCTGCGTCCTTCCCCGACACTGACACACTGCGTCCCTCCCTGACACTGACACACTACGTCCTTCCCTGACACTGACCCACTGCGTCCTTCCCTGACACTGACACACGGCGCTCCTCCCTGATACTGACACACTGCATCCCTCCCTGATACTGACACACTGCGTCCGTCCCTGACACTGACACACTGCGCCACTCCCTGATACTGACACACTGCGTCCCTCCCTGATACTAACACACTGCGTCCGTTCCCTACACTGACACACTGCGTCCGTCCCCGACACTGACACACTGCGTCCCTCCCTGACACTGACACACTGCGTCCGTCCCTGACACTGACACACTGCGTCCTTCCCTGATACAGACACGCTGCATCCTTCCCTGATACTGACACGCTGCGTCCCTCCCCGACACTAACACGCTGCGTCCTTCCCTGATACTGACACACTGCGTGCGTCCCCGACACTGACACACTGCGTCCGTCCCCGACACTGACACACTGCGTCCCTCCCCGAAGCTGACACACTGAGTCCGTCCCGACACTGACACACTGCGTCCCTCCCTGACACTGACACACTGCGTCGATCCCTGATACTGACACATTGCGTCTTTCCCTGACACTGACACACTGCGTACCTCTCCGACACTGACACACTGCGTACCTCTCCGACAATGACACACTGCGTACCTCTCCGACACTGACACACCGCGTCCGTCCCTGATACTGACACGCGGCGTCCGTCCCCAACACTGACACACTGCGTCCATCTCTGATACTGACTCACTGCGTCCGTCCCCGACACTGACACACTGCGTCCTTCCCTGATACTGACACACTGCGTCCTTCCCTGATACTGACACACTGCGTCCTTCCCTGATACTGACACAATGCGTCCATCTCTGACACTGACACACTGCGTCCTTCCCTGATAGTGACACACTGCGTCCCTCCCTGATACAGACACACTGCGTCCGTCCCCGATACTGACACACTGAGTCCCTCCCTGATACTGACACACTGCGTCCGTCCCTGACACAGACACACTGGGTCCTTCCCTGACACTGACACACGGCGTCCGCCTCTGACACTGACACACTGCGTTCTTCCCTGACACTGACACAATGCGTCCTTCCCTGACACTGACACACTGCGTCCGCCTCTGACACTGACACACTGCGTCCTTCCCTGACACTGACACACTGAGTCCTTCCCTGATACTGACACGCTGCGTCCTTCCTGATACTGACACACTGCGTCCGTCCCCGACACTGACACACTGCGTCCGTCCTCGACACTGACACACTGCGTCCCTCCCTGACACTGACACACTACATCCTTCCCTGACACTGACCCTCTGCGTCCTTCCCTGACACTGACACACGGCGCCCCTCCCTGATACTGACACACTGCATCCCTCCCTGATACTGACACACTGCGTCCGTCCCTGACACTGACACACTGCGCCACTCCCTGATACTGACACACTGCATCCCTCCCTGATACTGACACACTGCGTCCGTCCCTGACAATGACACACTGCGCCACTCCCTGATACTGACACACTGCGTCCCTCCCTGATACTGACACACTGCGTCCGTCCCTGACACTGACACACTGCGCCACTCCCTGATACTGACACACTGCGTCCCTCCCTGATACTGGCAAACTGCGTCCGTCCCCGACACTGACACACTGCGTCCCTCCCTGACACTGACACAATGCGTCCTTCCCTGACACTGACACACTGCGTCCGCCTCTGACACTGACACACTGCGTCCTTCCCTGACACTGACACACTGCGTCCTTCCCTGATAGTGACACGCTGCGTCCTTCCGCGACACTGACACACTGCGTCCCTCCCTGACACTGACACACTACGTCCTTCCCTGACACTGACCCATTGCGTCCTTCCCTGACACTGACACACGGCGCCCCTCCCTGATACTGACACACTGCATCTTTCCCTGATACTGACACACTGCGTCCGTCCCTGACACTGACACACTGCGCCACTCCCTGATACTGACACACTGCGTCCCTCCCTGATACTAACACACTGCGTCCGTTCCCTACACTGACACACTGCGTCCGTCCCCGACACTGACACACTGCGTCCGTCCCTGACACTGACACACTGCGTCCTTCCCTGATACAGACACGCTGCATCCTTCCCTGATACTGACACGCTGCGTCCCTCCCCGACACTAACACACTGCGTCCTTCCCTGATACTGAGACACTGCGTGCGTCCCCGACACTGACACACTGCGTCCGTCCCCGACACTGACACACTGCGTCCCTCCCCGAAGCTGACACACTGAGTCCGTCCCCGACACTGACACACTGCGTCCGTCCCTGATAATGACACACTGCGTCCGTCCCCGACACTGACACACTGCGTCCCTCCCCGACACTGACACACTGCGTCAATCCCCGACACTGACACACTGCGTCCGTCCCCGACACTGACACACTGCGTCCCTCCCCGACACTGACACACTGCGTCCGTCCCTGATAATGACACGCTACGTCCGTCCCTGATACTGACACACTGCGTCCGTCCCCGAAACTGACACACTGCGTCCGTCCCCGACACTAACACACTGCGTCCGTCCCCGACACTAACACACTGCGTACCTCTCCGACACTGACACACTGCGTCCCTCCCTGACACTGACACACCGCGTCCGTCCCTGATACTGACACGCGGCGTCCGTCCCCAACACTGACACACTGCGTCCATCTCTGATACTGACTCACTGCGTCAGTCCCCGACACTGACACACTGCGTCCTTCCCTGATACTGACACACTGCGTCCTTCCCTGATACTGACACACTGCGTCCTTCCCTGATACTGACACAATGCGTCCATCTCTGACACTGACACACTGCGTCCTTCCCTGATAGTGACACACTGCGTCCCTCCCTGATACAGACACACTGCGTCCGTCCCCGATACTGACACACTGCGTCCCTCCCTGATACTGACACACTGCGTCCGTCCCTGACACAGACACACTGGGTCCTTCCCTGACACTGACACACGGCGTCCGCCTCTGACACTGACACACTGCGTTCTTCCCTGACACTGACACAATGCGTCCTTCCCCGACACTGACACACTGCGTCCGCCTCTGACACTGACAAACTGCGTCCTTCCCTGACACTGACACACTGCGTCCTTCCCTGATACTGACACGCTGCGTCCTTCCCTGACACTGACCCACTGCGTCCTTCCCTGACACTGACACACGGCGCCCCTCCCTGATACTGACACACTGCATCCCTCCCTGATACTGACACACTGCGTCCGTCCCTGACACTGACACACTGCGCCACTCCCTGATACTGACACACTGCATCCCTCCCTGATACTGACACACTGCGTCCGTCCCTGACACTGACACACTGCGCCACTCCCTGATACTGACACACTGCGTCCCTCCCTGATACTGACACACTGCGTCCGTCCCCGAGACTGACACACTGCGTCCCTCCCTGACACTGACACAATGCGTCCTTCCCTGACACTGACACACTGCGTCCGCCTCTGACACTGACAAACTGCGTCCTTCCCTGACACTGACACACTGCGTCCTTCCCTGATACTGACACGCTGCGTCCTTCCCCGACACTGACACACTGCGTCCCTCCCTGACACTGACACACTACGTCCTTCCCTGACACTGACCCACTGCGTCCTTCCCTGACACAGACACACGGCGCCCCTCCCTGATACTGACACACTGCATCTTTCCCTGATACTGACACACTGCGTCGATCCCTGATACTGACACATTGCGTCCTTCCCTGATACAGACACGCTGCATCCTTCCCTGATACTGACACGCTGCTTCCCTCCCCGACACTAACACACTGCGTCCTTCCCTGATACTGACACACTGCGTGCGTCCCCGACACTGACACACTGCGTCCGTCCCCGACACTGACACACTGCGTCCCTCCCCGAAGCTGACACACTGAGTCCGTCCCGACACTGACACACTGCGTCCCTCCCTGACACTGACACACTGCGTCGATCCCTGATACTGACACATTGCGTCTTTCCCTGACACTGACACACTGCGTACCTCTCCGACAGTGACACACTGCGTACCTCTCCGACACTGACACACTGCGTACCTCTCCGACACTGACACACCGCGTCCGTCCCTGATACTGACACGCGGCGTCCGTCCCCAACACTGACACACTGCGTCCATCTCTGATACTAACTCACTGCGTCCGTCCCCGACACTGACACACTGCGTCCTTCCCTGATACTGACACACTGCGTCCTTCCCTGATACTGACACACTGCGTCCTTCCCTGATACTGACACAATGCGTCCATCTCTGACACTGACACACTGCGTCCTTCCCTGATAGTGACACACTGCGTCCCTCCCTGATACAGACACACTGCGTTCGTCCCCGATACTGACACACTGTGTCCCTCCCTGATACTGACACACTGCGTCCGTCCCTGACACAGACACACTGGGTCCTTCCCTGACACTGACACACGGCGTCCGCCTCTGACACTGACACACTGCGTTCTTACCTGACACTGACACAATGCGTCCTTCCCTGACACTGACACACTGCGTCCGCCTCTGACACTGACACACTGCGTCCTTCCCTGACACTGACACACTGAGTCCTTCCCTGATACTGACACGCTTCGTCCTTCCTGATACTGACACACTGCGTCCGTCCCCGACACTGACACACTGCGTCCGTCCTCGACACTGACACACTGCGTCCCTCCCTGACACTGACACACTACGTCCTTCCCTGACACTGACCCACTGCGTCCTTCCCTGACACTGACACACGGCGCCCCTCCCTGATACTGACACACTGCATCCCTCCCTGATACTGACACACTGCGTCCGTCCCTGACACTGACACACTGCGCCACTCCCTGATACTGACACACTGAATCCCTCCCTGATACTGACACACTGCGTCCGTCCCTGACACTGACACACTGCGCCACTCCCTGATACTGACACACTGCGTCCCTCCCTGATACTGACACACTGCGTCCGTCCCTGACACTGACACACTGCGCCACTCCCTGATACTGACAAACTGCGTCCCTCCCTGATACTGACACACTGCGTCCGTCCCCGACACTGACACACTGCGTCCCTCCCTGACACTGACACAATGCGTCCTTCCCTGACACTGACACACTGCGTCCGCCTCTGACACTGACACACTGCGTCCTTCCCTGACACTGACACACTGCGTCCTTCCCTGATAGTGACACGCTGCGTCCTTCCGCGACACTGACACACTGCGTCCCTCCCTGACACTGACACACTACGTCCTTCCCTGACACTGACACACTACGTCCTTCCCTGACACTGACACACTGCGTCCTTCCCTGATACTGACACGCTGCGTCCTTCCCTGACACTGACCCACTGCGTCCTTCCCTGACACTGACACACGGCGCCCCTCCCTGATACTGACACACTGCATCCCTCCCTGATACTGACACACTGCGTCCGTCCCTGACACTGACACACTGCGCCACTCCCTGATACTGACACACTGCATCCCTCCCTGATACTGACACACTGCGTCCGTCCCTGACACTGACACACTGCGCCACTCCCTGATACTGACACACTGCGTCCCTCCCTGATACTGACACACTGCGTCCGTCCCCGAGACTGACACACTGCGTCCCTCCCTGACACTGACACAATGCGTCCTTCCCTGACACTGACACACTGCGTCCGCCTCTGACACTGACAAACTGCGTCCTTCCCTGACACTGACACACTGCGTCCTTCCCTGATACTGACACGCTGCGTCCTTCCCCGACACTGACACACTGCGTCCCTCCCTGACACTGACACACTACGTCCTTCCCTGACACTGACCCACTGCGTCCTTCCCTGACACAGACACACGGCGCCCCTCCCTGATACTGACACACTGCATCTTTCCCTGATACTGACACACTGCGTCGATCCCTGATACTGACACATTGCGTCCTTCCCTGATACAGACACGCTGCATCCTTCCCTGATACTGACACGCTGCTTCCCTCCCCGACACTAACACACTGCGTCCTTCCCTGATACTGACACACTGCGTGCGTCCCCGACACTGACACACTGCGTCCGTCCCCGACACTGACACACTGCGTCCCTCCCCGAAGCTGACACACTGAGTCCGTCCCGACACTGACACACTGCGTCCCTCCCTGACACTGACACACTGCGTCGATCCCTGATACTGACACATTGCGTCTTTCCCTGACACTGACACACTGCGTACCTCTCCGACACTGACACACTGCGTACCTCTCCGACACTGACACACTGCGTACCTCTCCGACACTGACACACCGCGTCCGTCCCTGATACTGACACGCGGCGTCCGTCCCCAACACTGACACACTGCGTCCATCTCTGATACTAACTCACTGCGTCCGTCCCCGACACTGACACACTGCGTCCTTCCCTGATACTGACACACTGCGTCCTTCCCTGATACTGACACACTGCGTCCTTCCCTGATACTGACACAATGCGTCCATCTCTGACACTGACACACTGCGTCCTTCCCTGATAGTGACACACTGCGTCCCTCCCTGATACAGACACACTGCGTCCGTCCCCGATACTGACACACTGTGTCCCTCCCTGATACTGACACACTGCGTCCGTCCCTGACACAGACACACTGGGTCCTTCCCTGACACTGACACACGGCGTCCGCCTCTGACACTGACACACTGCGTTCTTACCTGACACTGACACAATGCGTCCTTCCCTGACACTGACACACTGCGTCCGCCTCTGACACTGACACACTGCGTCCTTCCCTGACACTGACACACTGAGTCCTTCCCTGATACTGACACGCTTCGTCCTTCCTGATACTGACACACTGCGTCCGTCCCCGACACTGACACACTGCGTCCGTCCTCGACACTGACACACTGCGTCCCTCCCTGACACTGACACACTACGTCCTTCCCTGACACTGACCCACTGCGTCCTTCCCTGACACTGACACACGGCGCCCCTCCCTGATACTGACACACTGCATCCCTCCCTGATACTGACACACTGCGTCCGTCCCTGACACTGACACACTGCGCCACTCCCTGATACTGACACACTGCATCCCTCCCTGATACTGACACACTGCGTCCGTCCCTGACACTGACACACTGCGCCACTCCCTGATACTGACACACTGCGTCCCTCCCTGATACTGACACACTGCGTCCGTCCCTGACACTGACACACTGCGCCACTCCCTGATACTGACACACTGCGTCCCTCCCTGATACTGACACACTGCGTCCGTCCCCGACACTGACACACTGCGTCCCTCCCTGACACTGACACAATGCGTCCTTCCCTGACACTGACACACTGCGTCCGCCTCTGACACTGACACACTGCGTCCTTCCCTGACACTGACACACTGCGTCCTTCCCTGATAGTGACACGCTGCGTCCTTCCGCGACACTGACACACTGCGTCCCTCCCTGACACTGACACACTACGTCCTTCCCTGACACTGACCCACTGCGTCCTTCCCTGACACTGACACACGGCGCCCCTCCCTGATATTGACACACTGCATCTTTCCCTGATACTGACACACTGCGTCCGTCCCTGACACTGACACACTGCGCCACTCCCTGATACTGACACACTGCGTCCCTCCCTGATACTAACACACTGCGGCCGTTCCCTACACTGACACTCTGCGTCCGTCCCCGACACTGACACACTGCGTCCGTCCCTGACATTGACACACTGCGTCCTTCCCTGATACAGACACGCTGCATCCTTCCCTGATACTGACACGCTGCGTCCCTCCCCGACACTAACACACTGCGTCCTTCCCTGATACTGAGACACTGCGTGCGTCCCCGACACTGACACACTGCGTCCGTCCCCGACACTGACACACTGCGTCCCTCCCCGAAGCTGACACACTGAGTCCGTCCCCGACACTGACACACTGCGTCCGTCCCTGATAATGACACACTGCGTCCGTCCCCGACACTGACACACTGCGTCCCTCCCCGACACTGACACACTGCGTCAATCCCCGACACTGACAAACTGCGTCCTTCCCTGACACTGACACACTGCGTCCTTCCCTGATACTGACACGCTGCGTCCTTCCCTGACACTGACCCACTGCGTCCTTCCCTGACACTGACACACGGCGCCCCTCCCTGATACTGACACACTGCATCCCTCCCTGATACTGACACACTGCGTCCGTCCCTGACACTGACACACTGCGCCACTCCCTGATACTGACACACTGCATCCCTCCCTGATACTGACACACTGCGTCCGTCCCTGACACTGACACACTGCGCCACTCCCTGATACTGACACACTGCGTCCCTCCCTGATACTGACACACTGCGTCCGTCCCCGAGACTGACACACTGCGTCCCTCCCTGACACTGACACAATGCGTCCTTCCCTGACACTGACACACTGCGTCCGCCTCTGACACTGACAAACTGCGTCCTTCCCTGACACTGACACACTGCGTCCTTCCCTGATACTGACACGCTGCGTCCTTCCCCGACACTGACACACTGCGTCCCTCCCTGACACTGACACACTACGTCCTTCCCTGACACTGACCCACTGCGTCCTTCCCTGACACAGACACACGGCGCCCCTCCCTGATACTGACACACTGCATCTTTCCCTGATACTGACACACTGCGTCGATCCCTGATACTGACACATTGCGTCCTTCCCTGATACAGACACGCTGCATCCTTCCCTGATACTGACACGCTGCTTACCTCCCCGACACTAACACACTGCGTCCTTCCCTGATACTGACACACTGCGTGCGTCCCCGACACTGACACACTGCGTCCGTCCCCGACACTGACACACTGCGTCCCTCCCCGAAGCTGACACACTGAGTCCGTCCCGACACTGACACACTGCGTCCCTCCCTGACACTGACACACTGCGTCGATCCCTGATACTGACACATTGCGTCTTTCCCTGACACTGACACACTGCGTACCTCTCCGACACTGACACACTGCGTACCTCTCCGACACTGACACACTGCGTACCTCTCCGACACTGACACACCGCGTCCGTCCCTGATACTGACACGCGGCGTCCGTCCCCAACACTGACACACTGCGTCCATCTCTGATAGTAACTCACTGCGTCCGTCCCCGACACTGACACACTGCGTCCTTCCCTGATACTGACACACTGCGTCCTTCCCTGATACTGACACACTGCGTCCTTCCCTGATACTGACACAATGCGTCCATCTCTGACACTGACACACTGCGTCCTTCCCTGATAGTGACACACTGCGTCCCTCCCTGATACAGACACACTGCGTCCGTCCCCGATACTGACACACTGTGTCCCTCCCTGATACTGACACACTGCGTCCGTCCCTGACACAGACACACTGGGTCCTTCCCTGACACTGACACACGGCGTCCGCCTCTGACACTGACACACTGCGTTCTTACCTGACACTGACACAATGCGTCCTTCCCTGACACTGACACACTGCGTCCGCCTCTGACACTGACACACTGCGTCCTTCCCTGACACTGACACACTGAGTCCTTCCCTGATACTGACACGCTTCGTCCTTCCTGATACTGACACACTGCGTCCGTCCCCGACACTGACACACTGCGTCCGTCCTCGACACTGACACACTGCGTCCCTCCCTGACACTGACACACTACGTCCTTCCCTGACACTGACCCACTGCGTCCTTCCCTGACACTGACACACGGCGCCCCTCCCTGATACTGACACACTGCATCCCTCCCTGATACTGACACACTGCGTCCGTCCCTGACACTGACACACTGCGCCACTCCTTGATACTGACACACTGCATCCCTCCCTGATACTGACACACTGCGTCCGTCCCTGACACTGACACACTGCGCCACTCCCTGATACTGACACACTGCGTCCCTCCCTGATACTGACACACTGCGTCCGTCCCTGACACTGACACACTGCGCCACTCCCTGATACTGACACACTGCGTCCCTCCCTGATACTGACACACTGCGTCCGTCCCCGACACTGACACACTGCGTCCCTCCCTGACACTGACACAATGCGTCCTTCCCTGACACTGACACACTGCGTCCGCCTCTGACACTGACACACTGCGTCCTTCCCTGACACTGACACACTGCGTCCTTCCCTGATAGTGACACGCTGCGTCCTTCCGCGACACTGACACACTGCGTCCCTCCCTGACACTGACACACTACGTCCTTCCCTGACACTGACCCACTGCGTCCTTCCCTGACACTGACACACGGCGCCCCTCCCTGATATTGACACACTGCATCTTTCCCTGATACTGACACACTGCGTCCGTCCCTGACACTGACACACTGCGCCACTCCCTGATACTGACACACTGCGTCCCTCCCTGATACTAACACACTGCGGCCGTTCCCTACACTGACACTCTGCGTCCGTCCCCGACACTGACACACTGCGTCCGTCCCTGACATTGACACACTGCGTCCTTCCCTGATACAGACACGCTGCATCCTTCCCTGATACTGACACGCTGCGTCCCTCCCCGACACTAACACACTGCGTCCTTCCCTGATACTGAGACACTGCGTGCGTCCCCGACACTGACACACTGCGTCCGTCCCCGACACTGACACACTGCGTCCCTCCCCGAAGCTGACACACTGAGTCCGTCCCCGACACTGACACACTGCGTCCGTCCCTGATAATGACACACTGCGTCCGTCCCCGACACTGACACACTGCGTCCCTCCCCGACACTGACACACTGCGTCAATCCCCGACACAGACACACTGCGTCCGTCCCCGACACTGACACACTGCGTCCCTCCCCGACACTGACACACTGCGTCCGTCCCTGATAATGACACGCTACGTCCGTCCCTGATACTGACACACTGCGTCCGTCCCCGAAACTGACACACTGCGTCCGTCCCCGACACTAACACACTGCGTCCGTCCCCGACACTAACACACTGCGTCCCTCCCCGACACTGACACACTGCGTCCTTCCCTGATAGTGACACACTGCGTCCGTCCCTGATACTGACACACGGCGTCCTTCCCTGATACTGACACACTGCGTCCGACCCTGACACTGACACACTGCGTCCTTCCCTGATACTAACACAATGCGTAGGTCCCTTACACTGACACAATGCGTCCGTCCCCGATACTGACACACTGCGTCCTTCCCTGACACTGACACACTGCGTCCTTCCCTGATACTGACACACTGCGTCCGCCTCTGACTCTGACACACTGCGTCCTTCCCTGACACTGACACACTGCGTCCGCCTCTGACACTGACACACTGCGTACCTCTCCGACACTGACACACTGCGTCCCTCCCTGACACTGACACACCGCGTCCGTCCCTGATACTGACACGCGGCGTCCGTCCCCAACACTGACACACTGCGTCCATCTCTGATACTGACTCACTGCGTCCGTCCCCGCCACTGACACACTGCGTCCTTCCCTGATACTGACACACTGCGTCCTTCCCTGATACTGACACACTGCGTCCTTCCCTGATACTGACACAATGCGTCCATCTCTGACACTGACACACTGCGTCCTTCCCTGATAGTGACACACTGCGTCCCTCCCTGATACTGACACACTGCGTCCGTCCCCGATACTGACACACTGCGTCCCTCCCTGATACTGACACACTGCGTCCGTCCCTGACACAGACACACTGGGTCCTTCCCTGACACTGACACACGGCGTCCGCCTCTGACACTGACACACTGCGTTCTTCCCTGACACTGACACAATGCGTCCTTCCCTGACACTGACACACTGCGTCCGCCTCTGACACTGACACACTGCGTCCTTCCCTGACACTGACACACTGCGTCCTTCCCTGATACTGACACGCTGCGTCCTTCCCTGATACTGACACACTGCGTCCGTCCCCGACACTGACACACTGCGTCCGTCCTCGACACTGACACACTGAGTCCGTCCCCGACACTGACACACTGCGTCCCTCCCTGACACTGACACACTACGTCCTTCCCTGACACTGACCCTCTGCGTCCTTCCCTGACACTGACACACGGCGCCCCTCCCTGTTACTGACACACTGCATCCCTCCCTGATACTGACACACTGCGTCCGTCCCTGACACTGACACACTGCGCCACTCCCTGATACTGACACACTGCATCCCTCCCTGATACTGACACACTGCGTCCGTCCCTGACACTGACACACTGCGCCACTCCCTGATACTGACACACTGCGTCCCTCCCTGATAGTGACACACTGCGTCCGTTCCCTACACTGACACACTGCGTCCGTCCCCGACACTGACACACTGCGTCCCTCCCTGACACTGACACAATGCGTCCTTCCCTGACACTGACACACTGCGTCCGCCTCTGACACTGACACACTGCGTCCTTCCCTGACACTGACACACTGCGTCCTTCCTTGATACTGACACGCTGCGTCCTTCCCCGACACTGACACACTGCGTCCCTCCCTGACACTGACACACTACGTCCTTCCCTGACACTGACCCACTGCGTCCTTCCCTGACACTGACACACGGCGCCCCTCCCTGATACTGACACACTGCATCCCTCCCTGATACTGACACACTGCGTCCGTCCCTGACACTGACACACTGCGCCACTCCCTGATACTGACACACTGCGTCCCTCCCTGATACTAACACACTGCGTCCATTCCCTACACTGACACACTGCGTCCGTCCCCGACACTGACACACTGCGTCCCTCCCTGACACTGACACACTGCGTCCGTCCCTGACACTGACACACTGCGTCCTTCCCTGATACAGACACGCTGCATCCTTCCCTGATACTGACACGCTGCGTCCCTCCCCGACACTAACACACTGCGTCCTTCCCTGATACTGACACACTGCGTGCGTCCCCGACACTGACACACTGCGTCCGTCCCCGACACTGACACACTGCGTCCCTCCCCGAAGCTGACACACTGAGTCCGTCCCGACACTGACACACTGCGTCCCTCCCTGACACTGACACACTGCGTCGATCCCTGATACTGACACATTGCGTCCTTCCCTGACACTGACACACTGCGTACCTCTCCGACACTGACACACTGCGTCCCTCCCTGACACTGACACACCGCGTCCGTCCCTGATACTGACACGCGGCGTCCGTCCCCAACACTGACACACAGCGTCCATCTCTGATACTGACTCACTGCATCCGTCCCCGACACTGACACACTGCGTCCTTCCCTGATACTGACACACTGCGTCCTTCCCTGATACTGACACACTGCGTCCTTCCCTGATACTGACACAATGCGTCCATCTCTGACACTGACACACTGCGTCCTTCCCTGATAGTGACACACTGCGTCCCTCCCTGATACAGACACACTGCGTCCGTCCCCGATACTGACACACTGCGTCCCTCCCTGATACTGACACACTGCGTCCGTCCCTGACACAGACACACTGGGTCCTTCCCTGACACTGACACACGGCGTCCGCCTCTGACACTGACACACTGCGTTCTTCCCTGACACTGACACAATGCGTCCTTCCCCGACACTGACACACTGTGTCCGCCTCTGACACTGACACACTGCGTCCTTCCCTGACACTGACACACTGCGTCCTTCCCTGATACTGACACGCTGCGTCCTTCCCTGACACTGACCCACTGCGTCCTTCCCTGACACTGACACACGGCGCCCCTCCCTGATACTGACACACTGCATCCCTCCCTGATACTGACACACTGCGTCCGTCCCTGACACTGACACACTGCGCCACTCCCTGATACTGACACACTGCATCCCTCCCTGATACTGACACACTGCGTCCGTCCCTGACACTGACACACTGCGCCATTCCCTGATACTGACACACTGCGTCCCTCCCTGATACTGACACACTGCGTCCGTTCCCTACACTGACACACTGCGTCCGTCCCCGAGACTGACACACTGCGTCCCTCCCTGACACTGACACAATGCGTCCTTCCCTGACACTGACACACTGCGTCCGCCTCTGACACTGACAAACTGCGTCCTTCCCTGACACTGACACACTGCGTCCTTCCCTGATACTGACACGCTGCGTCCTTCCCCGACACTGACACACTGCGTCCCTCCCTGACACTGACACACTACGTCCTTCCCTGACACTGACCCACTGCGTCCTTCCCTGACACTGACACACGGCGCCCCTCCCTGATACTGACACACTGCATCTTTCCCTGATACTGACACACTGCGTCGATCCCTGATACTGACACATTGCGTCCTTCCCTGATACAGACACGCTGCATCCTTCCCTGATACTGACACGCTGCGTCCCTCCCCGACACTAACACACTGCGTCCTTCCCTGATACTGACACACTGCGTGCGTCCCCGACACTGACACACTGCGTCCGTCCCCGACACTGACACACTGCGTCCCTCCCCGAAGCTGACACACTGAGTCCGTCCCGACACTGACACACTGCGTCCCTCCCTGACACTGACACACTGCGTCGATCCCTGATACTGACACATTGCGTCTTTCCCTGACACTGACACACTGCGTACCTCTCCGACACTGACACACTGCGTACCTCTCCGACACTGACACACTGCGTACCTCTCCGACACTGACACACCGCGTCCGTCCCTGATACTGACACACTGCGTCCCTCCCTGACACTGACACACTGCGCCATTCCCTGATACTGACACACTGCGTCCCTCCCTGATACTGACACACTGCGTCCGTCCCTGACACTGACACACTGCGCCACTCCCTGATACTGACACACTGCGTCCCTCCCTGATACTGACACACTGCGTCCGTCCCCGACACTGACACACTGCGTCCCTCCCTGACACTGACACAATGCGTCCTTCCCTGACACTGACGCACTGCGTCCGCCTCTGACACTGACACACTGCGTCCTTCCCTGACACTGACACACTGCGTCCTTCCCTCATAGTGACACGCTGCGTCCTTCCGCGACACTGACACACTGCGTCCCTCCCTGACACTGACACACTACGTCCTTCCCTGACACTGACCCACTGCGTCCTTCCCTGACACTGACACACGGCGCCCCTCCCTGATATTGACACACTGCATCTTTCCCTGATACTGACACACTGCGTCCGTCCCTGACACTGACACACTGCGCCACTCCCTGATACTGACACACTGCGTCCCTCCCTGATACTAACACACTGCGTCCGTTCCCTACACTGACACTCTGCGTCCGTCCCCGACACTGACACACTGCGTCCGTCCCTGACATTGACACACTGCGTCCTTCCCTGATACAGACACGCTGCATCCTTCCCTGATACTGACACGCTGCGTCCCTCCCCGACACTAACACACTGCGTCCTTCCCTGATACTGAGACACTGCGTGCGTCCCCGACACTGACACACTGCGTCCGTCCCCGACACTGACACACTGCGTCCCTCCCCGAAGCTGACACACTGAGTCCGTCCCCGACACTGACACACTGCGTCCGTCCCTGATAATGACACACTGCGTCCGTAACCGACACTGACACACTGCGTCCCTCCCCGACAATGACACACTGCGTCAATCCCCGACACTGACACACTGCGTCCGTCCCCGACACTGACACACTGCGTCCCTCCCCGACACTGACACACTGCGTCCGTCCCTGATAATGACACGCTACGTCCGTCCCTGAAACTGACACACTGCGTCCGTCCCCGAAACTGACACACTGCGTCCGTCCCCGACACTAACACACTGCGTCCGTCCCCGACACTAACACACTGCGTCCCTCCCCGACACTGACACACTGCGTCCTTCCCTGATAGTGACACACTGCGTCCGTCCCTGATACTGACACACGGCGTCCTTCCCTGATACTGACACACTGCGTCCGACCCTGACACTGACACACTGCGTCCTTCCCTGATACTAACACAATGCGTAGGTCCCTTACACTGACACAATGCGTCCGTCCCCGATACTGACACACTGCGTCCTTCCCTGACACGGACACACTGCGTCCTTCCCTGACAATGACACACTGCGTCCTTCCCTGATACTGACACACTGCGTCCGCCTCTGACTCTGACACACTGCGTCCTTCCCTGACACTGACACACTGCGTCCGCCTCTGACACTGACACACTGCGTACCTCTCCGACACTGACACACTGCGTCCCTCCCTGACACTGACACACCGCGTCCGTCCCTGATACTGACACGCGGCGTCCGTCCCCAACACTGACACACTGCGTCCTTCCCTGATACTGACACACTGCGTCCTTCCCTGATACTGACACACTGCGTCCTTCCCTGATACTGACACAATGCGTCCATCTCTGACACTGACACACTGCGTCCTTCCCTGATAGTGACACACTGCGTCCCTCCCTGATACTGACACACTGCGTCCGTCCCCGATACTGACACACTGCGTCCCTCCCTGATACTGACACACTGCGTCCGTCCCTGACACAGACACACTGGGTCCTTCCCTGACACTGACACACGGCGTCCGCCTCTGACACTGACACACTGCGTTCTTCCCTGACACTGACACAATGCGTCCTTCCCTGACACTGACACACTGCGTCCGCCTCTGACACTGACACACTGCGTCCTTCCCTGACACTGACACACTGCGTCCTTCCCTGATACTGACACGCTGCGTCCTTCCCTGATACTGACACACTGCGTCCGTCCCCGACACTGACACACTGCGTCCGTCCTCGACACTGACACACTGAGTCCGTCCCCGACACTGACACACTGCGTCCCTCCCTGACACTGACACACTACGTCCTTCCCTGACACTGACCCTCTGCGTCCTTCCCTGACACTGACACACGGCGCCCCTCCCTGTTACTGACACACTGCATCCCTCCCTGATACTGACACACTGCGTCCGTCCCTGACACTGACACACTGCGCCACTCCCTGATACTGACACACTGCATCCCTCCCTGATACTGACACACTGCGTCCGTCCCTGACACTGACACACTGCGCCACTCCCTGATACTGACACACTGCGTCCCTCCCTGATAGTGACACACTGCGTCCGTTCCCTACACTGACACACTGCGTCCGTCCCCGACACTGACACACTGCGTCCCTCCCTGACACTGACACAATGCGTCCTTCCCTGACACTGACACACTGCGTCCGCCTCTGACACTGACACACTGCGTCCTTCCCTGACACTGACACACTGCGTCCTTCCTTGATACTGACACGCTGCGTCCTTCCCCGACACTGACACACTGCGTCCCTCCCTGACACTGACACACTACGTCCTTCCCTGACACTGACCCACTGCGTCCTTCCCTGACACTGACACACGGCGCCCCTCCCTGATACTGACACAGTGCATCCCTCCCTGATACTGACACACTGCGTCCGTCCCTGACACTGACACACTGCGCCACTCCCTGATACTGACACACTGCGTCCCTCCCTGATACTAACACACTGCGTCCATTCCCTACACTGACACACTGCGTCCGTCCCCGACACTGACACACTGCGTCCCTCCCTGACACTGACACACTGCGTCCGTCCCTGACACTGACACACTGCGTCCTTCCCTGATACAGACACGCTGCATCCTTCCCTGATACTGACACGCTGCGTCCCTCCCCGACACTAACACACTGCGTCCTTCCCTGATACTGACACACTGCGTCCGCCTCTGACACTGACACACTGCGTCCTTCCCTGACACTGACACACTGCGTCCTTCCCTGATACTGACACGCTGCGTCCTTCCCTGATACTGACACACTGCGTCCGTCCCCGACACTGACACACTGCGTCCGTCCTCGACACTGACACACTGAGTCCGTCCCCGACACTGACACACTGCGTCCCTCCCTGACACTGACACACTACGTCCTTCCCTGACACTGACCCTCTGCGTCCTTCCCTGACACTGACACACGGCGCCCCTCCCTGTTACTGACACACTGCATCCCTCCCTGATACTGACACACTGCGTCCGTCCCTGACACTGACACACTGCGCCACTCCCTGATACTGACACACTGCATCCCTCCCTGATACTGACACACTGCGTCCGTCCCTGACACTGACACACTGCGCCACTCCCTGATACTGACACACTGCGTCCCTCCCTGATAGTGACACACTGCGTCCGTTCCCTACACTGACACACTGCGTCCGTCCCCGACACTGACACACTGCGTCCCTCCCTGACACTGACACAATGCGTCCTTCCCTGACACTGACACACTGCGTCCGCCTCTGACACTGACACACTGCGTCCTTCCCTGACACTGACACACTGCGTCCTTCCTTGATACTGACACGCTGCGTCCTTCCCCGACACTGACACACTGCGTCCCTCCCTGACACTGACACACTACGTCCTTCCCTGACACTGACCCACTGCGTCCTTCCCTGACACTGACACACGGCGCCCCTCCCTGATACTGACACACTGCATCCCTCCCTGATACTGACACACTGCGTCCGTCCCTGACACTGACACACTGCGCCACTCCCTGATACTGACACACTGCGTCCCTCCCTGATACTAACACACTGCGTCCATTCCCTACACTGACACACTGCGTCCGTCCCCGACACTGACACACTGCGTCCCTCCCTGACACTGACACACTGCGTCCGTCCCTGACACTGACACACTGCGTCCTTCCCTGATACAGACACGCTGCATCATTCCCTGATACTGACACGCTGCGTCCCTCCCCGACACTAACACACTGCGTCCTTCCCTGATACTGACACACTGCGTGCGTCCCCGACACTGACACACTGCGTCCGTCCCCGACACTGACACACTGCGTCCCTCCCCGAAGCTGACACACTGAGTCCGTCCCGACACTGACACACTGCGTCCCTCCCTGACACTGACACACTGCGTCGATCCCTGATACTGACACATTGCGTCCTTCCCTGACACTGACACACTGCGTACCTCTCCGACACTGACACACTGCGTCCCTCCCTGACACTGACACACCGCGTCCGTCCCTGATACTGACACGCGGCGTCCGTCCCCAACACTGACACACAGCGTCCATCTCTGATACTGACTCACTGCGTCCGTCCCCGACACTGACACACTGCGTCCTTCCCTGATACTGACACACTGCGTCCTTCCCTGATACTGACACACTGCGTCCTTCCCTGATACTGACACAATGCGTCCATCTCTGACACTGACACACTGCGTCCTTCCCTGATAGTGACACACTGCGTCCCTCCCTGATACAGACACACTGCGTCCGTCCCCGATACTGACACACTGCGTCCCTCCCTGATACTGACACACTGCGTCCGTCCCTGACACAGACACACTGGGTCCTTCCCTGACACTGACACACGGCGTCCGCCTCTGACACTGACACACTGCGTTCTTCCCTGACACTGACACAATGCGTCCTTCCCCGACACTGACACACTGTGTCCGCCTCTGACACTGACACACTGCGTCCTTCCCTGACACTGACACACTGCGTCCTTCCCTGATACTGACACGCTGCGTCCTTCCCTGACACTGACCCACTGCGTCCTTCCCTGACACTGACACACGGCGCCCCTCCCTGATACTGACACACTGCATCCCTCCCTGATACTGACACACTGCGTCCGTCCCTGACACTGACACACTGCGCCACTCCCTGATACTGACACACTGCATCCCTCCCTGATACTGACACACTGCGTCCGTCCCTGACACTGACACACTGCGCCATTCCCTGATACTGACACACTGCGTCCCTCCCTGATACTGACACACTGCGTCCGTTCCCTACACTGACACACTGCGTCCGTCCCCGAGACTGACACACTGCGTCCCTCCCTGACACTGACACAATGCGTCCTTCCCTGACACTGACACACTGCGTCCGCCTCTGACACTGACAAACTGCGTCCTTCCCTGACACTGACACACTGCGTCCTTCCCTGATACTGACACGCTGCGTCCTTCCCCGACACTGACACACTGCGTCCCTCCCTGACACTGACACACTACGTCCTTCCCTGACACTGACCCACTGCGTCCTTCCCTGACACTGACACACGGCGCCCCTCCCTGATACTGACACACTGCATCTTTCCCTGATACTGACACACTGCGTCGATCCCTGATACTGACACATTGCGTCCTTCCCTGATACAGACACGCTGCATCCTTCCCTGATACTGACACGCTGCGTCCCTCCCCGACACTAACACACTGCGTCCTTCCCTGATACTGACACACTGCGTGCGTCCCCGACACTGACACACTGCGTCCGTCCCCGACACTGACACACTGCGTCCCTCCCCGAAGCTGACACACTGAGTCCGTCCCGACACTGACACACTGCGTCCCTCCCTGACACTGACACACTGCGTCGATCCCTGATACTGACACATTGCGTCTTTCCCTGACACTGACACACTGCGTACCTCTCCGACAGTGACACACTGCGTCCGCCTCTGACACTGACACACTGCGTACCTCTCCGACACTGACACACCGCGTCCGTCCCTGATACTGACACACTGCGTCCCTCCCTGACACTGACACACTGCGCCACTCCCTGATACTGACACACTGCGTCCCTCCCTGATACTGACACACTGCGTCCGTCCCTGACACTGACACACTGCGCCACTCCCTGATACTGACACACTGCGTCCCTCCCTGATACTGACACACTGCGTCCGTCCCCGACACTGACACACTGCGTCCCTCCCTGACACTGACACAATGCGTCCTTCCCTGACACTGACGCACTGCGTCCGCCTCTGACACTGACACACTGCGTCCTTCCCTGACACTGACACACTGCGTCCTTCCCTCATAGTGACACGCTGCGTCCTTCCGCGACACTGACACACTGCGTCCCTCCCTGACACTGACACACTACGTCCTTCCCTGACACTGACCCACTGCGTCCTTCCCTGACACTGACACACGGCGCCCCTCCCTGATATTGACACACTGCATCTTTCCCTGATACTGACACACTGCGTCCGTCCCTGACACTGACACACTGCGCCACTCCCTGATACTGACACACTGCGTCCCTCCCTGATACTAACACACTGCGTCCGTTCCCTACACTGACACTCTGCGTCCGTCCCCGACACTGACACACTGCGTCCTTCCCTGATAGTGACACACTGCGTCCGTCCCTGATACTGACACACGGCGTCCTTCCCTGATACTGACACACTGCGTCCGACCCTGACACTGACACACTGCGTCCTTCCCTGATACTAACACAATGCGTAGGTCCCTTACACTGACACAATGCGTCCGTCCCCGATACTGACACACTGCGTCCTTCCCTGACACGGACACACTGCGTCCTTCCCTGACAATGACACACTGCGTCCTTCCCTGATACTGACACACTGCGTCCGCCTCTGACTCTGACACACTGCGTCCTTCCCTGACACTGACACACTGCGTCCGCCTCTGACACTGACACACTGCGTACCTCTCCGACACTGACACACTGCGTCCCTCCCTGACACTGACACACCGCGTCCGTCCCTGATACTGACACGCGGCGTCCGTCCCCAACACTGACACACTGCGTCCTTCCCTGATACTGACACACTGCGTCCTTCCCTGATACTGACACACTGCGTCCTTCCCTGATACTGACACAATGCGTCCATCTCTGACACTGACACACTGCGTCCTTCCCTGATAGTGACACACTGCGTCCCTCCCTGATACTGACACACTGCGTCCGTCCCCGATACTGACACACTGCGTCCCTCCCTGATACTGACACACTGCGTCCGTCCCTGACACAGACACACTGGGTCCTTCCCTGACACTGACACACGGCGTCCGCCTCTGACACTGACACACTGCGTTCTTCCCTGACACTGACACAATGCGTCCTTCCCTGACACTGACACACTGCGTCCGCCTCTGACACTGACACACTGCGTCCTTCCCTGACACTGACACACTGCGTCCTTCCCTGATACTGACACGCTGCGTCCTTCCCTGATACTGACACACTGCGTCCGTCCCCGACACTGACACACTGCGTCCGTCCTCGACACTGACACACTGAGTCCGTCCCCGACACTGACACACTGCGTCCCTCCCTGACACTGACACACTACGTCCTTCCCTGACACTGACCCTCTGCGTCCTTCCCTGACACTGACACACGGCGCCCCTCCCTGTTACGGACACACTGCATCCCTCCCTGATACTGACACACTGCGTCCGTCCCTGACACTGACACACTGCGCCACTCCCTGATACTGACACACTGCATCCCTCCCTGATACTGACACACTGCGTCCGTCCCTGACACTGACACACTGCGCCACTCCCTGATACTGACACACTGCGTCCCTCCCTGATAGTGACACACTGCGTCCGTTCCCTACACTGACACACTGCGTCCGTCCCCGACACTGACACACTGCGTCCCTCCCTGACACTGACACAATGCGTCCTTCCCTGACACTGACACACTGCGTCCGCCTCTGACACTGACACACTGCGTCCTTCCCTGACACTGACACACTGCGTCCTTCCTTGATACTGACACGCTGCGTCCTTCCCCGACACTGACACACTGCGTCCCTCCCTGACACTGACACACTACGTCCTTCCCTGACACTGACCCACTGCGTCCTTCCCTGACACTGACACACGGCGCCCCTCCCTGATACTGACACAGTGCATCCCTCCCTGATACTGACACACTGCGTCCGTCCCTGACGCTGACACACTGCGCCACTCCCTGATACTGACACACTGCGTCCCTCCCTGATACTAACACACTGCGTCCATTCCCTACACTGACACACTGCGTCCGTCCCCGACACTGACACACTGCGTCCCTCCCTGACACTGACACACTGCGTCCGTCCCTGACACTGACACACTGCGTCCTTCCCTGATACAGACACGCTGCATCCTTCCCTGATACTGACACGCTGCGTCCCTCCCCGACACTAACACACTGCGTCCTTCCCTGATACTGACACACTGCGTGCGTCCCCGACACTGGCACACTGCGTCCGTCCCCGACACTGACACACTGCGTCCCTCCCCGAAGCTGACACACTGAGTCCGTCCCGACACTGACACACTGCGTCCCTCCCTGACACTGACACACTGCGTCGATCCCTGATACTGACACATTGCGTCCTTCCCTGACACTGACACACTGCGTACCTCTCCGACACTGACACACTGCGTCCCTCCCTGACACTGACACACCGCGTCCGTCCCTGATACTGACACGCGGCGTCCGTCCCCAACACTGACACACAGCGTCCATCTCTGATACTGACTCACTGCGTCCGTCCCCGACACTGACACACTGCGTCCTTCCCTGATACTGACACACTGCGTCCTTCCCTGATACTGACACACTGCGTCCTTCCCTGATACTGACACAATGCGTCCATCTCTGACACTGACACACTGCGTCCTTCCCTGATAGTGACACACTGCGTCCCTCCCTGATACAGACACACTGCGTCCGTCCCCGATACTGACACACTGCGTCCCTCCCTGATACTGACACACTGCGTCCGTCCCTGACACAGACACACTGGGTCCTTCCCTGACACTGACACACGGCGTCCGCCTCTGACACTGACACACTGCGTTCTTCCCTGACACTGACACAATGCGTCCTTCCCCGACACTGACACACTGTGTCCGCCTCTGACACTGACACACTGCGTCCTTCCCTGACACTGACACACTGCGTCCTTCCCTGATACTGACACGCTGCGTCCTTCCCTGACACTGACCCACTGCGTCCTTCCCTGACACTGACACACGGCGCCCCTCCCTGATACTGACACACTGCATCCCTCCCTGATACTGACACACTGCGTCCGTCCCTGACACTGACACACTGCGCCACTCCCTGATACTGACACACTGCATCCCTCCCTGATACTGACACACTGCGTCCGTCCCTGACACTGACACACTGCGCCACTCCCTGATACTGACACACTGCGTCCCTCCCTGATACTGACACACTGCGTCCGTTCCCTACACTGACACACTGCGTCCGTCCCCGAGACTGACACACTGCGTCCCTCCCTGACACTGACACAATGCGTCCTTCCCTGACACTGACACACTGCGTCCGCCTCTGACACTGACAAACTGCGTCCTTCCCTGACACTGACACACTGCGTCCTTCCCTGATACTGACACGCTGCGTCCTTCCCCGACACTGACACACTGCGTCCCTCCCTGACACTGACACACTACGTCCTTCCCTGACACTGACCCACTGCGTCCTTCCCTGACACTGACACACGGCGCCCCTCCCTGATACTGACACACTGCATCTTTCCCTGATACTGACACACTGCGTCGATCCCTGATACTGACACATTGCGTCCTTCCCTGATACAGACACGCTGCATCCTTCCCTGATACTGACACGCTGCGTCCCTCCCCGACACTAACACACTGCGTCCTTCCCTGATACTGACACACTGCGTGCGTCCCCGACACTGACACACTGCGTCCGTCCCGACACTGACACACTGCGTCCCTCCCTGACACTGACACACTGCGTCGATCCCTGATACTGACACATTGCGTCTTTCCCTGACACTGACACACTGCGTACCTCTCCGACACTGACACACTGCGTACCTCTCCGACACTGACACACTGCGTACCTCTCCGACACTGACACACCGCGTCCGTCCCTGATACTGACACGCGGCGTCCGTCCCCAACACTGACAAACTGCGTCCATCTCTGATACTGACTCACTGCGTCCGTCCCCGACACTGACACACTGCGTCCTTCCCTGATACTGACACACTGCGTCCTTCCCTGATACTGACACACTGCGTCCTTCCCTGATACTGACACAAAGCGTCCATCTCTGACACTGACACACTGCGTCCTTCCCTGATAGTGACACACTGCGTCCCTCCCTGATACAGACACACTGCGTCCGTCCCCGATACTGACACACTGCGTCCCTCCCTGATACTGACACACTGCGTCCGTCCCTGACACAGACACACTGGGTCCTTCCCTGACACTGACACACGGCGTCCGCCTCTGACACTGACACACTGCGTTCTTCCCTGACACTGACACAATGCGTCCTTCCCTGACACTGACACACTGCGTCCGCCTCTGACACTGACACACTGCGTCCTTCCCTGACACTGACACACTGAGTCCTTCCCTGATACTGACACGCTGCGTCCTTCCTGATACTGACACACTGCGTCCGTCCCCGACACTGACACACTGCGTCCGTCCTCGACACTGACACACTGCGTCCCTCCCTGACACTGACACACTACGTCCTTCCCTGACACTGACCCACTGCGTCCTTCCCTGACACTGACACACGGCGCCCCTCCCTGATACTGACACACTGCGTCCGTCCCCGACACTGACACACTGCGTCCCTCCCCGACACTGACACACTGCGTCCGTCCCTGATAATGACACGCTACGTCCGTCCCTGATACTGACACACTGCGTCCGTCCCCGAAACTGACACACTGCGTCCGTCCCCGACACTAACACACTGCGTCCGTCCCCGACACTAACACACTGCGTCCCTCCCCGACACTGACACACTGCGTCCTTCCCTGATAGTGACACACTGCGTCCGTCCCTGATACTGACACACGGCGTCCTTCCCTGATACTGACACACTGCGTCCGACCCTGACACTGACACACTGCGTCCTTCCCTGATACTAACACAATGCGTAGGTCCCTTACACTGACACAATGCGTCCGTCCCCGATACTGACACACTGCGTCCTTCCCTGACACGGACACACTGCGTCCTTCCCTGACAATGACACACTGCGTCCTTCCCTGATACTGACACACTGCGTCCGCCTCTGACTCTGACACACTGCGTCCTTCCCTGACACTGACACACTGCGTCCGCCTCTGACACTGACACACTGCGTACCTCTCCGACACTGACACACTGCGTCCCTCCCTGACACTGACACACCGCGTCCGTCCCTGATACTGACACGCGGCGTCCGTCCCCAACACTGACACACTGCGTCCTTCCCTGATACTGACACACTGCGTCCTTCCCTGATACTGACACACTGCGTCCTTCCCTGATACTGACACAATGCGTCCATCTCTGACACTGACACACTGCGTCCTTCCCTGATAGTGACACACTGCGTCCCTCCCTGATACTGACACACTGCGTCCGTCCCCGATACTGACACACTGCGTCCCTCCCTGATACTGACACACTGCGTCCGTCCCTGACACAGACACACTGGGTCCTTCCCTGACACTGACACACGGCGTCCGCCTCTGACACTGACACACTGCGTTCTTCCCTGACACTGACACAATGCGTCCTTCCCTGACACTGACACACTGCGTCCGCCTCTGACACTGACACACTGCGTCCTTCCCTGACACTGACACACTGCGTCCTTCCCTGATACTGACACGCTGCGTCCTTCCCTGATACTGACACACTGCGTCCGTCCCCGACACTGACACACTGCGTCCGTCCTCGACACTGACACACTGAGTCCGTCCCCGACACTGACACACTGCGTCCCTCCCTGACACTGACACACTACGTCCTTCCCTGACACTGACCCTCTGCGTCCTTCCCTGACACTGACACACGGCGCCCCTCCCTGTTACTGACACACTGCATCCCTCCCTGATACTGACACACTGCGTCCGTCCCTGACACTGACACACTGCGCCACTCCCTGATACTGACACACTGCATCCCTCCCTGATACTGACACACTGCGTCCGTCCCTGACACTGACACACTGCGCCACTCCCTGATACTGACACACTGCGTCCCTCCCTGATAGTGACACACTGCGTCCGTTCCCTACACTGACACACTGCGTCCGTCCCCGACACTGACACACTGCGTCCCTCCCTGACACTGACACAATGCGTCCTTCCCTGACACTGACACACTGCGTCCGCCTCTGACACTGACACACTGCGTCCTTCCCTGACACTGACACACTGCGTCCTTCCTTGATACTGACACGCTGCGTCCTTCCCCGACACTGACACACTGCGTCCCTCCCTGACACTGACACACTACGTCCTTCCCTGACACTGACCCACTGCGTCCTTCCCTGACACTGACACACGGCGCCCCTCCCTGATACTGACACAGTGCATCCCTCCCTGATACTGACACACTGCGTCCGTCCCTGACACTGACACACTGCGCCACTCCCTGATACTGACACACTGCGTCCCTCCCTGATACTAACACACTGCGTCCATTCCCTACACTGACACACTGCGTCCGTCCCCGACACTGACACACTGCGTCCCTCCCTGACACTGACACACTGCGTCCGTCCCTGACACTGACACACTGCGTCCTTCCCTGATACAGACACGCTGCATCCTTCCCTGATACTGACACGCTGCGTCCCTCCCCGACACTAACACACTGCGTCCTTCCCTGATACTGACACACTGCGTCCGCCTCTGACACTGACACACTGCGTCCTTCCCTGACACTGACACACTGCGTCCTTCCCTGATACTGACACGCTGCGTCCTTCCCTGATACTGACACACTGCGTCCGTCCCCGACACTGACACACTGCGTCCGTCCTCGACACTGACACACTGAGTCCGTCCCCGACACTGACACACTGCGTCCCTCCCTGACACTGACACACTACGTCCTTCCCTGACACTGACCCTCTGCGTCCTTCCCTGACACTGACACACGGCGCCCCTCCCTGTTACTGACACACTGCATCCCTCCCTGATACTGACACACTGCGTCCGTCCCTGACACTGACACACTGCGCCACTCCCTGATACTGACACACTGCATCCCTCCCTGATACTGACACACTGCGTCCGTCCCTGACACTGACACACTGCGCCACTCCCTGATACTGACACACTGCGTCCCTCCCTGATAGTGACACACTGCGTCCGTTCCCTACACTGACACACTGCGTCCGTCCCCGACACTGACACACTGCGTCCCTCCCTGACACTGACACAATGCGTCCTTCCCTGACACTGACACACTGCGTCCGCCTCTGACACTGACACACTGCGTCCTTCCCTGACACTGACACACTGCGTCCTTCCTTGATACTGACACGCTGCGTCCTTCCCCGACACTGACACACTGCGTCCCTCCCTGACACTGACACACTACGTCCTTCCCTGACACTGACCCACTGCGTCCTTCCCTGACACTGACACACGGCGCCCCTCCCTGATACTGACACACTGCATCCCTCCCTGATACTGACACACTGCGTCCGTCCCTGACACTGACACACTGCGCCACTCCCTGATACTGACACACTGCGTCCCTCCCTGATACTAACACACTGCGTCCATTCCCTACACTGACACACTGCGTCCGTCCCCGACACTGACACACTGCGTCCCTCCCTGACACTGACACACTGCGTCCGTCCCTGACACTGACACACTGCGTCCTTCCCTGATACAGACACGCTGCATCCTTCCCTGATACTGACACGCTGCGTCCCTCCCCGACACTAACACACTGCGTCCTTCCCTGATACTGACACACTGCGTGCGTCCCCGACACTGACACACTGCGTCCGTCCCCGACACTGACACACTGCGTCCCTCCCCGAAGCTGACACACTGAGTCCGTCCCGACACTGACACACTGCGTCCCTCCCTGACACTGACACACTGCGTCGATCCCTGATACTGACACATTGCGTCCTTCCCTGACACTGACACACTGCGTACCTCTCCGACACTGACACACTGCGTCCCTCCCTGACACTGACACACTGCGTCCGTCCCTGATACTGACACGCGGCGTCCGTCCCCAACACTGACACACAGCGTCCATCTCTGATACTGACTCACTGCGTCCGTCCCCGACACTGACACACTGCGTCCTTCCCTGATACTGACACACTGCGTCCTTCCCTGATACTGACACACTGCGTCCTTCCCTGATACTGACACAATGCGTCCATCTCTGACACTGACACACTGCGTCCTTCCCTGATAGTGACACACTGCGTCCCTCCCTGATACAGACACACTGCGTCCGTCCCCGATACTGACACACTGCGTCCCTCCCTGATACTGACACACTGCGTCCGTCCCTGACACAGACACACTGGGTCCTTCCCTGACACTGACACACGGCGTCCGCCTCTGACACTGACACACTGCGTTCTTCCCTGACACTGACACAATGCGTCCTTCCCCGACACTGACACACTGTGTCCGCCTCTGACACTGACACACTGCGTCCGTCCCTGACACTGACACACTGCGCCACTCCCTGATACTGACACACTGCATCCCTCCCTGATACTGACACACTGCGTCCGTCCCTGACACTGACACACTGCGCCATTCCCTGATACTGACACACTGCGTCCCTCCCTGATACTGACACACTGCGTCCGTTCCCTACACTGACACACTGCGTCCGTCCCCGAGACTGACACACTGCGTCCCTCCCTGACACTGACACAATGCGTCCTTCCCTGACACTGACACACTGCGTCCGCCTCTGACACTGACAAACTGCGTCCTTCCCTGACACTGACACACTGCGTCCTTCCCTGATACTGACACGCTGCGTCCTTCCCCGACACTGACACACTGCGTCCCTCCCTGACACTGACACACTACGTCCTTCCCTGACACTGACCCACTGCGTCCTTCCCTGACACTGACACACGGCGCCCCTCCCTGATACTGACACACTGCATCTTTCCCTGATACTGACACACTGCGTCGATCCCTGATACTGACACATTGCGTCCTTCCCTGATACAGACACGCTGCATCCTTCCCTGATACTGACACGCTGCGTCCCTCCCCGACACTAACACACTGCGTCCTTCCCTGATACTGACACACTGCGTGCGTCCCCGACACTGACACACTGCGTCCGTCCCCGACACTGACACACTGCGTCCCTCCCCGAAGCTGACACACTGAGTCCGTCCCGACACTGACACACTGCGTCCCTCCCTGACACTGACACACTGCGTCGATCCCTGATACTGACACATTGCGTCTTTCCCTGACACTGACACACTGCGTACCTCTCCGACACTGACACACTGCGTCCGCCTCTGACACTGACACACTGCGTACCTCTCCGACACTGACACACCGCGTCCGTCCCTGATACTGACACACTGCGTCCCTCCCTGACACTGACACACTGCGCCACTCCCTGATACTGACACACTGCGTCCCTCCCTGATACTGACACACTGCGTCCGTCCCTGACACTGACACACTGCGCCACTCCCTGATACTGACACACTGCGTCCCTCCCTGATACTGACACACTGCGTCCGTCCCCGACACTGACACACTGCGTCCCTCCCTGACACTGACACAATGCGTCCTTCCCTGACACTGACACACTGCGTCCGCCTCTGACACTGACACACTGCGTCCTTCCCTGACACTGACACACTGCGTCCTTCCCTGATAGTGACACGCTGCGTCCTTCCGCGACACTGACACACTGCGTCCCTCCCTGACACTGACACACTGCGTCAATCCCCGACACTGACCCACTGCGTCCTTCCCTGACACTGACACACGGCGCCCCTCCCTGATATTGACACACTGCATCTTTCCCTGATACTGACACACTGCGTCCGTCCCTGACACTGACACACTGCGTCCGTCCCCGAAACTGACACACTGCGTCCCTCCCTGATACTAACACACTGCGTCCGTTCCCTACACTGACACTCTGCGTCCGTCCCCGACACTGACACACTGCGTCCTTCCCTGATAGTGACACACTGCGTCCGTCCCTGATACTGACACACGGCGTCCTTCCCTGATACTGACACACTGCGTCCGACCCTGACACTGACACACTGCGTCCTTCCCTGATACTAACACAATGCGTAGGTCCCTTACACTGACACAATGCGTCCGTCCCCGATACTGACACACTGCGTCCTTCCCTGACACGGACACACTGCGTCCTTCCCTGACAATGACACACTGCGTCCTTCCCTGATACTGACACACTGCGTCCGCCTCTGACTCTGACACACTGCGTCCTTCCCTGACACTGACACACTGCGTCCGCCTCTGACACTGACACACTGCGTACCTCTCCGACACTGACACACTGCGTCCCTCCCTGACACTGACACACCGCGTCCGTCCCTGATACTGACACGCGGCGTCCGTCCCCAACACTGACACACTGCGTCCTTCCCTGATACTGACACACTGCGTCCTTCCCTGATACTGACACACTGCGTCCTTCCCTGATACTGACACAATGCGTCCATCTCTGACACTGACACACTGCGTCCTTCCCTGATAGTGACACACTGCGTCCCTCCCTGATACTGACACACTGCGTCCGTCCCCGATACTGACACACTGCGTCCCTCCCTGATACTGACACACTGCGTCCGTCCCTGACACAGACACACTGGGTCCTTCCCTGACACTGACACACGGCGTCCGCCTCTGACACTGACACACTGCGTTCTTCCCTGACACTGACACAATGCGTCCTTCCCTGACACTGACACACTGCGTCCGCCTCTGACACTGACACACTGCGTCCTTCCCTGACACTGACACACTGCGTCCTTCCCTGATACTGACACGCTGCGTCCTTCCCTGATACTGACACACTGCGTCCGTCCCCGACACTGACACACTGCGTCCGTCCTCGACACTGACACACTGAGTCCGTCCCCGACACTGACACACTGCGTCCCTCCCTGACACTGACACACTACGTCCTTCCCTGACACTGACCCTCTGCGTCCTTCCCTGACACTGACACACGGCGCCCCTCCCTGTTACTGACACACTGCATCCCTCCCTGATACTGACACACTGCGTCCGTCCCTGACACTGACACACTGCGCCACTCCCTGATACTGACACACTGCATCCCTCCCTGATACTGACACACTGCGTCCGTCCCTGACACTGACACACTGCGCCACTCCCTGATACTGACACACTGCGTCCCTCCCTGATAGTGACACACTGCGTCCGTTCCCTACACTGACACACTGCGTCCGTCCCCGACACTGACACACTGCGTCCCTCCCTGACACTGACACAATGCGTCCTTCCCTGACACTGACACACTGCGTCCGCCTCTGACACTGACACACTGCGTCCTTCCCTGACACTGACACACTGCGTCCTTCCTTGATACTGACACGCTGCGTCCTTCCCCGACACTGACACACTGCGTCCCTCCCTGACACTGACACACTACGTCCTTCCCTGACACTGACCCACTGCGTCCTTCCCTGACACTGACACACGGCGCCCCTCCCTGATACTGACACAGTGCATCCCTCCCTGATACTGACACACTGCGTCCGTCCCTGACACTGACACACTGCGCCACTCCCTGATACTGACACACTGCGTCCCTCCCTGATACTAACACACTGCGTCCGTTCCCTACACTGACACACTGCGTCCGTCCCCGACACTGACACACTGCGTCCCTCCCTGACACTGACACACTGCGTCCGTCCCTGACACTGACACACTGCGTCCTTCCCTGATACAGACACGCTGCATCCTTCCCTGATACTGACACGCTGCGTCCCTCCCCGACACTAACACACTGCGTCCTTCCCTGATACTGACACACTGCGTGCGTCCCCGACACTGGCACACTGCGTCCGTCCCCGACACTGACACACTGCGTCCCTCCCCGAAGCTGACACACTGAGTCCGTCCCGACACTGACACACTGCGTCCCTCCCTGACACTGACACACTGCGTCGATCCCTGATACTGACACATTGCGTCCTTCCCTGACACTGACACACTGCGTACCTCTCCGACACTGACACACTGCGTCCCTCCCTGACACTGACACACCGCGTCCGTCCCTGATACTGACACGCGGCGTCCGTCCCCAACACTGACACACAGCGTCCATCTCTGATACTGACTCACTGCGTCCGTCCCCGACACTGACACACTGCGTCCTTCCCTGATACTGACACACTGCGTCCTTCCCTGATACTGACACACTGCGTCCTTCCCTGATACTGACACAATGCGTCCATCTCTGACACTGACACACTGCGTCCTTCCCTGATAGTGACACACTGCGTCCCTCCCTGATACAGACACACTGCGTCCGTCCCCGATACTGACACACTGCGTCCCTCCCTGATACTGACACACTGCGTCCGTCCCTGACACAGACACACTGGGTCCTTCCCTGACACTGACACACGGCGTCTGCCTCTGACACTGACACACTGCGTTCTTCCCTGACACTGACACAATGCGTCCTTCCCCGACACTGACACACTGTGTCCGCCTCTGACACTGACACACTGCGTCCTTCCCTGACACTGACACACTGCGTCCTTCCCTGATACTGACACGCTGCGTCCTTCCCTGACACTGACCCACTGCGTCCTTCCCTGACACTGACACACGGCGCCCCTCCCTGATACTGACACACTGCATCCCTCCCTGATACTGACACACTGCGTCCGTCCCTGACACTGACACACTGCGCCACTCCCTGATACTGACACACTGCATCCCTCCCTGATACTGACACACTGCGTCCGTCCCTGAGACTGACACACTGCGCCACTCCCTGATACTGACACACTGCGTCCCTCCCTGATACTGACACACTGCGTCCGTTCCCTACACTGACACACTGCGTCCGTCCCCGAGACTGACACACTGCGTCCCTCCCTGACACTGACACAATGCGTCCTTCCCTGACACTGACACACTGCGTCCGCCTCTGACACTGACAAACTGCGTCCTTCCCTGACACTGACACACTGCGTCCTTCCCTGATACTGACACGCTGCGTCCTTCCCCGACACTGACACACTGCGTCCCTCCCTGACACTGACACACTACGTCCTTCCCTGACACTGACCCACTGCGTCCTTCCCTGACACTGACACACGGCGCCCCTCCCTGATACTGACACACTGCATCTTTCCCTGATACTGACACACTGCGTCGATCCCTGATACTGACACATTGCGTCCTTCCCTGATACAGACACGCTGCATCCTTCCCTGATACTGACACGCTGCGTCCCTCCCCGACACTAACACACTGCGTCCTTCCCTGATACTGACACACTGCGTGCGTCCCCGACACTGACACACTGCGTCCGTCCCCGACACTGACACACTGCGTCCCTCCCCGAAGCTGACACACTGAGTCCGTCCCGACACTGACACACTGCGTCCCTCCCTGACACTGACACACTGCGTCGATCCCTGATACTGACACATTGCGTCTTTCCCTGACACTGACACACTGCGTACCTCTCCGACACTGACACACTGCGTACCTCTCCGACACTGACACACTGCGTACCTCTCCGACACTGACACACCGCGTCCGTCCCTGATACTGACACGCGGCGTCCGTCCCCAACACTGACAAACTGCGTCCATCTCTGATACTGACTCACTGCGTCCGTCCCCGACACTGACACACTGCGTCCTTCCCTGATACTGACACACTGCGTCCTTCCCTGATACTGACACACTGCGTCCTTCCCTGATACTGACACAAAGCGTCCATCTCTGACACTGACACACTGCGTCCTTCCCTGATAGTGACACACTGCGTCCCTCCCTGATACAGACACACTGCGTCCGTCCCCGATACTGACACACTGCGTCCCTCCCTGATACTGACACACTGCGTCCGTCCCTGACACAGACACACTGGGTCCTTCCCTGACACTGACACACGGCGTCCGCCTCTGACACTGACACACTGCGTTCTTCCCTGACACTGACACAATGCGTCCTTCCCTGACACTGACACACTGCGTCCGCCTCTGACACTGACACACTGCGTCCTTCCCTGACACTGACACACTGAGTCCTTCCCTGATACTGACACGCTGCGTCCTTCCTGATACTGACACACTGCGTCCGTCCCCGACACTGACACACTGCGTCCGTCCTCGACACTGACACACTGCGTCCCTCCCTGACACTGACACACTACGTCCTTCCCTGACACTGACCCACTGCGTCCTTCCCTGACACTGACACACGGCGCCCCTCCCTGATACTGACACACTGCATCCCTCCCTGATACTGACACATTGCGTCCGTCCCTGACACTGACACACTGCGCCACTCCCTGATACTGACACACTGCATCCCTCCCTGATACTGACACACTGCGTCCGTCCCTGACACTGACACACTGCGCCACTCCCTGATACTGACACACTGCGTCCCTCCCTGATACTGACACACTGCGTCCGTCCCTGACACTGACACACTGCGCCACTCCCTGATACTGACACACTGCGTCCCTCCCTGATACTGACACACTGCGTCCGTCCCCGACACTGACACACTGCGTCCCTCCCTGACACTGACACAATGCGTCCTTCCCTGACACTGACACACTGCGTCCGCCTCTGACACTGACACACTGCGTCCTTCCCTGACACTGACACACTGCGTCCTTCCCTGATAGTGACACGCTGCGTCCTTCCGCGACACTGACACACTGCGTCCCTCCCTGACACTGACACACTACGTCCTTCCCTGACACTGACCCACTGCGTCCGTCCCTGACACTGACACACTGCGTCCTTCCCTGATACAGACACGCTGCATCCTTCCCTGATACTGACACGCTGCGTCCCTCCCCGACACTAACACACTGCGTCCTTCCCTGATACTGACACACTGCGTGCGTCCCCGACACTGACACACTGCGTCCGTCCCCGACACTGACACACAGCGTACCTCCCCGAAGCTGACACACTGAGTCCGTCCCGACACTGACACACTGCGTCCCTCCCTGACACTGACACACTGCGTCGATCCCTGATACTGACACATTGCGTCTTTCCCTGACACTGACACACTGCGTACCTCTCCGACACTGACACACTGCGTACCTCTCCGACACTGACACACTGCGTACCTCTCCGACACTGACACACTGCGTCCGTCCCTGATACTGACACGCGGCGTCCGTCCCCAACACTGACACACTGCGTCCATCTCTGATACTGAATCACTGCGTCCGTCCCCGACACTGACACACTGCGTTCTTCCCTGATACTGACACACTGCGTCCTTCCCTGATACTGACACACTGCGGCCTTCCCTGATACTGACACAATGCGTCCATCTCTGACACTGACACACTGCGTCCTTCCCTGATAGTGACACACTGCGTCCCTCCCTGATACAGACACACTGCGTCCGTCCCCGATACTGACACACTGCGTCCCTCCCTGATACTGACACACTGCGTCCGTCCCTGACACAGACACACTGGGTCCTTCCCTGACACTGACAAACGGCGTCCGCCTCTGACACTGACACACTGCGTTCTTCCCTGACACTGACACAATGCGTCCTTCCCTGACACTGACACACTGCGTCCGCCTCTGACACTGACACACTGCGTCCTTCCCTGACACTGACACACTGCGTCCTTCCCTGATACTGACACGCTGCGTCCTTCCTGATACTGACACACTGCGTCCGTCCCCGACACTGACACACTGCGTCCGTCCTCGACACTGACACACTGCGTCCCTCCCTGACACTGACAAACTACGTCCTTCCCTGACACTGACCCACTGCGTCCTTCCCTGACACTGACACACGGCGCCCCTCCCTGATACTGACACACTGCATCCCTCCCTGATACTGACACACTGCGTCCGTCCCTGACACTGACACACTGCGCCACTCCCTGATACTGACACACTGCATCCCTCCCTGATACTGACACACTGCGTCCCTCCCTGACACTGACACACTGCGTCCTTCCCTGATACTGACACGCTGCGTCCTTCCGCGACACTGACACACTGCGTCCCTCCCCGAAGCTGACACACTGCGTCCGTCCCTGACACTGACACACTGCGCCACTCCCTGATACTGACACACTGCGTCCCTCCCTGATAGTGACACACTGCGTCCGTTCCCTACACTGACACACTGCGTCCGTCCCCGACACTGACACACTGCGTCCCTCCCTGACACTGACACAATGCGTCCTTCCCTGACACTGACACACTGCGTCCGCCTCTGACACTGACACACTGCGTCCTTCCCTGACACTGACACACTGCGTCCTTCCTTGATACTGACACGCTGCGTCCTTCCCCGACACTGACACACTGCGTCCCTCCCTGACACTGACACACTACGTCCTTCCCTGACACTGACCCACTGCGTCCTTCCCTGACACTGACACACGGCGCCCCTCCCTGATACTGACACACTGCATCCCTCCCTGATACTGACACACTGCGTCCGTCCCTGACACTGACACACTGCGCCACTCCCTGATACTGACACACTGCGTCCCTCCCTGATACTAACACACTGCGTCCATTCCCTACACTGACACACTGCGTCCGTCCCCGACACTGACACACTGCGTCCCTCCCTGACACTGACACACTGCGTCCGTCCCTGACACTGACACACTGCGTCCTTCCCTGATACAGACACGCTGCATCCTTCCCTGATACTGACACGCTGCGTCCCTCCCCGACACTAACACACTGCGTCCTTCCCTATTACTGACACACTGCGTGCGTCCCCGACACTGACACACTGCGTCCGTCCCCGACACTGACACACTGCGTCCCTCCCCGAAGCTGACACACTGAGTCCGTCCCGACACTGACACACTGCGTCCCTCCCTGACACTGACACACTGCGTCGATCCCTGATACTGACACATTGCGTCCTTCCCTGACACTGACACACTGCGTACCTCTCCGACACTGACACACTGCGTCCCTCCCTGACACTGACACACCGCGTCCGTCCCTGATACTGACACGCGGCGTCCGTCCCCAACACTGACACACAGCGTCCATCTCTGATACTGACTCACTGCGTCCGTCCCCGACACTGACACACTGCGTCCTTCCCTGATACTGACACACTGCGTCCTTCCCTGATACTGACACAATGCGTCCATCTCTGACACTGACACACTGCGTCCTTCCCTGATAGTGACACACTGCGTCCCTCCCTGATACAGACACACTGCGTCCGTCCCCGATACTGACACACTGCGTCCCTCCCTGATACTGACACACTGCGTCCGTCCCTGACACAGACACACTGGGTCCTTCCCTGACACTGACACACGGCGTCCGTCTCTGACACTGACACACTGCGTTCTTCCCTGACACTGACACAATGCGTCCTTCCCCGACACTGACACATTTTGTCCGCCTCTGACACTGACACACTGCGTCCTTCCCTGACACTGACACACTGCGTCCTTCCCTGATACTGACACGCTGCGTCCTTCCCTGACACTGACCCACTGCGTCCTTCCCTGAAACTGACACACGGCGCCCCTCCCTGATACTGACACACTGCATCCCTCCCTGATACTGACACACTGCGTCCGTCCCTGACACTGACACACTGCGCCACTCCCTGATACTGACACACTGCATCCCTCCCTGATACTGACACACTGCGTCCGTCCCTGACACTGACACACTGCGCCACTCCCTGATACTGACACACTGCGTCCCTCCCTGATACTGACACACTGCGTCCGTTCCCTACACTGACACACTGCGTCCGTCCCCGAGACTGACACACTGCGTCCCTCCCTGACACTGACACAATGCGTCCTTCCCTGACACTGACACACTGCGTCCGCCTCTGACACTGACAAACTGCGTCCTTCCCTGACACTGACACACTGCGTCCTTCCCTGATACTGACACGCTGCGTCCTTCCCCGACACTGACACACTGCGTCCCTCCCTGACACTGACACACTACGTCCTTCCCTGACACTGACCCACTGCGTCCTTCCCTGACACTGACACACGGCGCCCCTCCCTGATACTGACACACTGCATCTTTCCCTGATACTGACACACTGCGTCGATCCCTGATACTGACACATTGCGTCCTTCCCTGATACAGACACGCTGCATCCTTCCCTGATACTGACACGCTGCGTCCCTCCCCGACACTAACACACTGCGTCCTTCCCTGATACTGACACACTGCGTGCGTCCCCGACACTGACACACTGCGTCCGTCCCCGACACTGACACACTGCGTCCCTCCCCGAAGCTGACACACTGAGTCCGTCCCGACACTGACACACTGCGTCCCTCCCTGACACTGACACACTGCGTCGATCCCTGATACTGACACATTGCGTCTTTCCCTGACACTGACACACTGCGTACCTCTCCGACACTGACACACTGCGTACCTCTCCGACACTGACACACTGCGTACCTCTCCGACACTGACACACCGCGTCCGTCCCTGATACTGACACGCGGCGTCCGTCCCCAACACTGACAAACTGCGTCCATCTCTGATACTGACTCACTGCGTCCGTCCCCGACACTGACACACTGCGTCCTTCCCTGATACTGACACACTGCGTCCTTCCCTGATACTGACACACTGCGTCCTTCCCTGATACTGACACAAAGCGTCCATCTCTGACACTGACACACTGCGTCCTTCCCTGATAGTGACACACTGCGTCCCTCCCTGATACAGACACACTGCGTCCGTCCCCGATACTGACACACTGCGTCCCTCCCTGATACTGACACACTGCGTCCGTCCCTGACACAGACACACTGGGTCCTTCCCTGACACTGACACACGGCGTCCGCCTCTGACACTGACACACTGCGTTCTTCCCTGACACTGACACAATGCGTCCTTCCCTGACACTGACACACTGCGTCCGCCTCTGACACTGACACACTGCGTCCTTCCCTGACACTGACACACTGAGTCCTTCCCTGATACTGACACGCTGCGTCCTTCCTGATACTGACACACTGCGTCCGTCCCCGACACTGACACACTGCGTCCGTCCTCGACACTGACACACTGCGTCCCTCCCTGACACTGACACACTACGTCCTTCCCTGACACTGACCCACTGCGTCCTTCCCTGACACTGACACACGGCGCCCCTCCCTGATACTGACACACTGCATCCCTCCCTGATACTGACACACTGCGTCCGTCCCTGACACTGACACACTGCGCCACTCCCTGATACTGACACACTGCATCCCTCCCTGATACTGACACACTGCGTCCGTCCCTGACACTGACACACTGCGCCACTCCCTGATACTGACACACTGCGTCCCTCCCTGATACTGACACACTGCGTCCGTCCCTGACACTGACACACTGCGCCACTCCCTGATACTGACACACTGCGTCCCTCCCTGATACTGACACACTGCGTCCGTCCCCGACACTGACACACTGCGTCCCTCCCTGACACTGACACAATGCGTCCTTCCCTGACACTGACACACTGCGTCCGCCTCTGACACTGACACACTGCGTCCTTCCCTGACACTGACACACTGCGTCCTTCCCTGATAGTGACACGCTGCGTCCTTCCGCGACACTGACACACTGCGTCCCTCCCTGACACTGACACACTACGTCCTTCCCTGACACTGACCCACTGCGTCCGTCCCTGACACTGACACACTGCGTCCTTCCCTGATACAGACACGCTGCATCCTTCCCTGATACTGACACGCTGCGTCCCTCCCCGACACTAACACACTGCGTCCTTCCCTGATACTGACACACTGCGTGCGTCCCCGACACTGACACACTGCGTCCGTCCCCGACACTGACACACTGCGTACCTCCCCGAAGCTGACACACTGAGTCCGTCCCGACACTGACACACTGCGTCCCTCCCTGACACTGACACACTGCGTCGATCCCTGATACTGACACATTGCGTCTTTCCCTGACACTTACACACTGCGTACCTCTCCGACACTGACACACTGCGTACCTCTCCGACACTGACACACTGCGTACCTCTCCGACACTGACTCACCGCGTCCGTCCCTGATACTGACACGCGGCGTCCGTCCCCAACACTGACACACTGCGTCCATCTCTGATACTGAATCACTGCGTCCGTCCCCGACACTGACACACTGCGTTCTTCCCTGATACTGACACACTGCGTCCTTCCCTGATACTGACACACTGCGGCCTTCCCTGATACTGACACAATGCGTCCATCTCTGACACTGACACACTGCGTCCTTCCCTGATAGTGACACACTGCGTCCCTCCCTGATACAGACACACTGCGTCCGTCCCCGATACTGACACACTGCGTCCCTCCCTGATACTGACACACTGCGTCCGTCCCTGACACAGACACACTGGGTCCTTCCCTGACACTGACAAACGGCGTCCGCCTCTGACACTGACACACTGCGTTCTTCCCTGACACTGACACAATGCGTCCTTCCCTGACACTGACACACTGCGTCCGCCTCTGACACTGACACACTGCGTCCTTCCCTGACACTGACACACTGCGTCCTTCCCTGATACTGACACGCTGCGTCCTTCCTGATACTGACACACTGCGTCCGTCCCCGACACTGACACACTGCGTCCGTCCTCGACACTGACACACTGCGTCCCTCCCTGACACTGACACACTACGTCTTTCCCTGACACTGACCCACTGCGTCCTTCCCTGACACTGACACACGGCGCCCCTCCCTGATACTGACACACTGCATCCCTCCCTGATACTGACACACTGCGTCCGTCCCTGACACTGACACACTGCGCCACTCCCTGATACTGACACACTGCATCCCTCCCTGATACTGACACGCTGCGTCCTTCCGCGACACTGACACACTGCGTCCCTCCCCGAAGCTGACACACTGAGTCCGTCCCCGACACTGACACACTGCGTCCGTCCCTGATAATGACACACTGCGTCCGTCCCCGACACTGACACACTGCGTCCCTCCCCGACACTGACACACTACGTCCTTCCCTGACACTGACCCACTGCGTCCGTCCTCGACACTGACACACTGCGTCCCTCCCCGACACTGACACACTACGTCCTTCCCTGACACTGACCCACTGCGTCCTTCCCTGACACTGACACACGGCGCCCCTCCCTGATACTGACACACAGCATCTTTCCCTGATACTGACACACTGCGTCCGTCCCTGACACTGACACACTGCGCCACTCCCTGATATTGACACACTGCGTCCCTCCCCGACACTGACACACTGCGTCCGTCCCTGACACTGACACACTGCGTCCTTCCCTGATACAGACACGCTGCATCCTTCCCTGATACTGACACACTGCGTCCGTCCCTGACACTGACACACTGCGCCACTCCCTGATACTGACACACTGCGTCCCTCCCTGATACTGACACACTGCGTCCGTCCCCGACACTGACACACTGCGTCCCTCCCTGACACTGACACAATGCGTCCTTCCCTGACACTGACACACTGCGTCCGCCTCTGACACTGACACACTGCGTCCTTCCCTGACACTGACACACTGCGTCCTTCCCTGATAGTGACACGCTGCGTCCTTCCGCGACACTGACACACTGCGTCCCTCCCTGACACTGACACACTACGTCCTTCCCTGACACTGACACACTGCGTCCGTCCCTGATAATGACACGCTGCGTCCTTCCCTGATACAGACACGCTGCATCCTTCCCTGATACTGACACGCTGCGTCCCTCCCCGACACTAACACACTGCGTCCTTCCCTGATACTGACACACTGCGTGCGTCCCCGACACTGACACACTGCGTCCGTCCCCGACACTGACACACTGCGTCCACCCCGAAGCTGACACACTGAGTCCGTCCCGACACTGACACACTGCGTCCCTCCCTGACACTGACACACTGCGTCGATCCCTGATACTGACACATTGCGTCTTTCCCTGACACTGACACACTGCGTACCTCTCCGACACTGACACACTGCGTACCTCTCCGACACTGACACACTGCGTACCTCTCCGACACTGACACACCGCGTCCGTCCCTGATACTGACACGCGGCGTCCGTCCCCAACACTGACACACTGCGTCCATCTCTGATACTGAATCACTGCGTCCGTCCCCGACACTGACACAATGCGTCCTTCCCTGATACTGACACACTGCGTCCCTCCCTGATACTGACACACTGCGTCCTTCCCTGATACTGACACAATGCGTCCATCTCTGACACTGACACACTGCGTCCTTCCCTGATAGTGACACACTGCGTCCCTCCCTGATACAGACACACTGCGTCCGTCCCCGATACTGACACACTGCGTCCCTCCCTGATACTGACACACTGCGTCCGTCCCTGACACAGACACACTGGGTCCTTCCCTGACACTGACAAACGGCGTCCGCCTCTGACACTGACACACTGCGTTCTTCCCTGACACTGACACAATGCGTCCTTCCCTGACACTGACACACTGCGTCCGCCTCTGACACTGACACACTGCGTCCTTCCCTGACACTGACACACTGCGTCCTTCCCTGATACTGACACGCTGCGTCCTTCCTGATACTGACACACTGCGTCCGTCCCCGACACTGACACACTGCGTCCGTCCTCGACACTGACACACTGCGTCCCTCCCTGACACTGACACACTACGTCCTTCCCTGACACTGACCCACTGCGTCCTTCCCTGACACTGACACACGGCGCCCCTCCCTGATACTGACACACTGCATCCCTCCCTGATACTGACACACTGCGTCCGTCCCTGACACTGACACACTGCGCCACTCCCTGATACTGACAAACTGCGTCCCTCCCTGATACTGACACACTGCGTCCGTCCCTGACACTGACACACTGCGTCCTTCCCTGATACTGACACGCTGCGTCCTTCCGCGACACTGACACACTGCGTCCCTCCCCGAAGCTGACACACTGAGTCCGTCCCCGACACTGACACACTGCGTCCGTCCCTGATAATGACACACTGCGTCCGTCCCCGACACTGACACACTGCGTCCCTCCCCGACACTGACACACTACGTCCTTCCCTGACACTGACCCACTGCGTCCTTCCCTGACACTGACACACGGCGCCCCTCCCTGATACTGACACACAGCATCTTTCCCTGATACTGACACACTGCGTCCGTCCCTGACACTGACACACTGCGCCACTCCCTGATACTGACACACTGCGTCCCTCCCTGATACTAACACACTGCGTCCGTTCCCTACACTGACACACTGCGTCCGTCCCCGACACTGACACACTGCGTCCGTCCCTGACACTGACACACTGCGTCCTTCCCTGATACAGACACGCTGCATCCTTCCCTGATACTGACACGCTGCGTCCCTCCCCGACACTAACACACTGCGTCCTTCCCTGATACTGAGACACTGCGTGCGTCCCCGACACTGACACACTGCGTCCGTCCCCGACACTGACACACTGCGTCCCTCCCCGAAGCTGACACACTGAGTCCGTCCCCGACACTGACACACTGCGTCCGTCCCTGGTAATGACACACTGCGTCCGTCCCCGACACTGACACACTGCGTCCCTCCCCGACACTGACACACTGCGTCAATCCCCGACACTGACACACTGCGTCCGTCCCCGACACTGACACACTGCGTCCCTCCCCGACACTGACACACTGCGTCCGTCCCTGATAATGACACGCTACGTCCGTCCCTGATACTGACACACTGCGTCCGTCCCCGAAACTGACACACTGCGTCCGTCCCCGACACTAACACACTGCGTCCGTCCCCGACACTAACACACTGCGTCCCTCCCCGACACTGACACACTGCGTCCTTCCCTGATAGTGACACACTGCGTCCGTCCCTGATACTGACACACGGCGTCCTTCCCTGATACTGACACACTGCGTCCGACCCTGACACTGACACACTGCGTCCTTCCCTGATACTAACACAATGCGTAGGTCCGTTACACTGACACACTGCGCCCGTCCCCGATAGTGACACACTGCGTCCTTGCCTGACACTGACACACTCCGTCCTTCCCTGACAATGACACACTGCGTCCTTCCCTGATACTGACACACTGCGTCCGTCCCCGACACTGACACACTGCGTCCTTCCCTCGACACTGACACACTGCGTCCCTCCCTGACACTGACACACTGCGTCCTTCCCTGACACTGACACACTGCGTCCTTCCCTGACACTGACACACGGCGCCCCTCCCTGATACTGACACACTGCGTCCTTCCCTGACTCTGACACACTGCGTCCGTCCCTGACACTGACACACTGCGCCACTCCCTGATACTGACACACTGCGTCCTTCCCTGATACTGACACACTGCGTCCGTCCCTGACACTGACACACTGCGTCCTTCCCTGATACTGACACGCTGCGTCCTTCCGCGACACTGACACACTGCGTCCCTCCCCGAAGCTGACACACTGAGTCCGTCCCCGACACTGACACACTGCGTCCGTCCCTGATAATGACACACTGCGTCCGTCCCCGACACTGACACACTGCGTCCCTCCCCAACACTGACACACTACGTCCTTCCCTGACACTGACCCACTGCGTCCGTCCTCGACACTGACACACTGCGTCCCTCCCTGACACTGACACACTACGTCCTTCCCTGACACTGACCCACTGCGTCCTTCCCTGACACTGACACACGGCGCCCCTCCCTGATACTGACACACTGCATCCCTCCCTGATACTGACACACTGCGTCCGTCCCTGACACTGACACACTGCGCCACTCCCTGATACTGACACACTGCATCCCTCCCTGATACTGACACACTGCGTCCGTCCCTGACACTGACACACTGCGCCACTCCCTGATACTGACACACTGCGTCCCTCCCTGATACTGACACACTGCGTCCGTCCCTGACACTGACACACTGCGCCACTCCCTGATACTGACACACTGCGTCCCTCCCTGATACTGACACACTGCGTCCGTCCCCGACACTGACACACTGCGTCCCTCCCTGACACTGACACAATGCGTCCTTCCCTGACACTGACACACTGCGTCCGCCTCTGACACTGACACACTGCGTCCTTCCCTGACACTGACACACTGCGTCCTTCCCTGATAGTGACACGCTGCGTCCTTCCGCGACACTGACACACTGCGTCCCTCCCTGACACTGACACACTACGTCCTTCCCTGACACTGACCCACTGCGTCCGTCCCTGACACTGACACACTGCGTCCTTCCCTGATACAGACACGCTGCATCCTTCCCTGATACTGACACGCTGCGTCCCTCCCCGACACTAACACACTGCGTCCTTCCCTGATACTGACACACTGCGTGCGTCCCCGACACTGACACACTGCGTCCGTCCCCGACACTGACAAACTGCGTACCTCCCCGAAGCTGACACACTGAGTCCGTCCCGACACTGACACACTGCGTCCCTCCCTGACACTGACACACTGCGTCGATCCCTGATACTGACACATTGCGTCTTTCCCTGACACTGACACACTGCGTACCTCTCCGACACTGACACACTGCGTACCTCTCCGACACTGACACACTGCGTACCTCTCCGACACTGACACACCGCGTCCGTCCCTGATACTGACACGCGGCGTCCGTCCCCAACACTGACACACTGCGTCCATCTCTGATACTGAATCACTGCGTCCGTCCCCGACACTGACACACTGCGTTCTTCCCTGATACTGACACACTGCGTCCTTCCCTGATACTGACACACTGCGGCCTTCCCTGATACTGACACAATGCGTCCATCTCTGACACTGACACACTGCGTCCTTCCCTGATAGTGACACACTGCGTCCCTCCCTGATACAGACACACTGCGTCCGTCCCCGATACTGACACACTGCGTCCCTCCCTGATACTGACACACTGCGTCCGTCCCTGACACAGACACACTGGGTCCTTCCCTGACACTGACAAACGGCGTCCGCCTCTGACACTGACACACTGCGTTCTTCCCTGACACTGACACAATGCGTCCTTCCCTGACACTGACACACTGCGTCCGCCTCTGACACTGACACACTGCGTCCTTCCCTGACACTGACACACTGCGTCCTTCCCTGATACTGACACGCTGCGTCCTTCCTGATACTGACACACTGCGTCCGTCCCCGACACTGACACACTGCGTCCGTCCTCGACACTGACACACTGCGTCCCTCCCTGACACTGACACACTACGTCCTTCCCTGACACTGACCCACTGCGTCCTTCCCTGACACTGACACACGGCGCCCCTCCCTGATACTGACACACTGCATCCCTCCCTGATACTGACACACTGCGTCCGTCCCTGACACTGACACACTGCGCCACTCCCTGATACTGACACACTGCATCCCTCCCTGATACTGACACACTGCGTCCGTCCCTGACACTGACACACTGCGTCCTTCCCTGATACTGACACGCTGCGTCCTTCCGCGACACTGACACACTGCGTCCCTCCCCGAAGCTGACACACTGAGTCCGTCCCCGACACTGACACACTGCGTCCGTCCCTGATAATGACACACTGCGTCCGTCCCCGACACTGACACACTGCGTCCCTCCCCGACACTGACACACTACGTCCTTCCCTGACACTGACCCACTGCGTCCTTCCCTGACACTGACACACGGCGCCCCTCCCTGATACTGACACACAGCATCTTTCCCTGATACTGACACACTGCGTCCGTCCCTGACACTGACACACTGCGCCACTCCCTGATATTGACACACTGCGTCCCTCCCTGATACTAACACACTGCGTCCGTTCCCTACACTGACACACTGCGTCCGTCCCCGACACTGACACACTGCGTCCGTCCCTGACACTGACACACTGCGTCCTTCCCTGATACAGACACGCTGCATCCTTCCCTGATACTGACACGCTGCGTCCCTCCCCGACACTAACACACTGCGTCCTTCCCTGATACTGAGACACTGCGTGCGTCCCCGACACTGACACACTGCGTCCGTCCCCGACACTGACACACTGCGTCCCTCCCCGAAGCTGACACACTGAGTCCGTCCCCGACACTGACACACTGCGTCCGTCCCTGGTAATGACACACTGCGTCCGTCCCCGACACTGACACACTGCGTCCCTCCCCGACACTGACACACTGCGTCAATCCTCAACACTGACACACTGCGTCCGTCCCCGACACTGACACACTGCGTCCCTCCCCGACACTGACACACTGCGTCCGTCCCTGATAATGACACGCTACGTCCGTCCCTGATACTGACACACTGCGTCCGTCCCCGAAACTGACACACTGCGTCCGTCCCCGACACTAACACACTGCGTCCGTCCCCGACACTAACACACTGCGTCCCTCCCCGACACTGACACACTGCGTCCTTCCCTGATAGTGACACACTGCGTCCGTCCCTGATACTGACACACGGCGTCCTTCCCTGATACTGACACACTGCGTCCGACCCTGACACTGACACACTGCGTCCTTCCCTGACAATGACACACTGCGTCCTTCCCTGATACTGACACACTGCGTCCGCCTCTGACTCTGACACACTGCGTCCTTCCCTGACACTGACACACTGCGTCCGCCTCTGACACTGACACACTGCGTACCTCTCCGACACTGACACACTGCGTCCCTCCCTGACACTGACACACCGAGTCCGTCCCTGATACTGACACGCGGCGTCCGTCCCCAACACTGACACACTGCGTCAATCTCTGATACTGACTCACTGCGTCCGTCCTCGCCACTGACACACTGCGTCCTTCCCTGATACTGACACACTGCGTCCTTCCCTGATACTGACACACTGCGTCCTTCCCTGATACTGACACAATGCGTCCATCTCTGACACTGACACACTGTGTCCTTCCCTGATAGTGACACACTGCGTCCCTCCCTGATACTGACACACTGCGTCCGTCCCCGACACTAACACACTGCGTCCGTCCCCGACACTAACACACTGCGTCCCTCCCCGACACTGACACACTGCGTCCTTCCCTGATAGTGACACACTGCGTCCGTCCCTGATACTGACACACGGCGTCCTTCCCTGATACTGACACACTGCGTCCGACCCTGACACTGACACACTGCGTCCTTCCCTGACAATGACACACTGCGTCCTTCCCTGATACTGACACACTGCGTCCGCCTCTGACTCTGACACACTGCGTCCTTCCCTGACACTGACACACTGCGTCCGCCTCTGACACTGACACACTGCGTACCTCTCCGACACTGACACACTGCATCCCTCCCTGACACTGACACACCGCGTCCGTCCCTGATACTGACACGCGGCGTCCGTCCCCAACACTGACACACTGCGTCCATCTCTGATACTGACTCACTGCGTCCGTCCTCGCCACTGACACACTGCGTCCTTCCCTGATACTGACACACTGCGTCCTTCCCTGATACTGACACACTGCGTCCTTCCCTGATACTGACACAATGCGTCCATCTCTGACACTGACACACTGTGTCCTTCCCTGATAGTGACACACTGCGTCCCTCCCTGATACTGACACACTGCGTCCGTCCCCGATACTGACACACTGCGTCCCTCCCTGATACTGACACACTGCGTCCGTCCCTGACACAGACACACTGGGTCCTTCCCTGACACTGACACACGGCGTCCGCCTCTGACACTGACACACTGCGTTCTTCCCTGACACTGACACAATGCGTCCTTCCCTGACACTGACACACTGCGTCCGCCTCTGACACTGACACACTGCGTCCTTCCCTGACACTGACACACTGCGTCCTTCCCTGATACTGACACGCTGCGTCCTTCCCCGACACTGACACACTGCGTCCCTCCCTGACACTGACACACTTCGTCCTTCCCTGACACTGACCCACTGCGTCCTTCCCTGACACTGACACACGGCGCCCCTCCCTGATACTGACACACTGCATCCCTCCCTGATACTGACACACTGCGTCCGTCCCTGACACTGACACACTGCGCCACTCCCTGATATTGACACACTGCGTCCCTCCCTGATACTAACACACTGCGTCCGTTCCCTACACTGACACACTGCGTCCGTCCCCGACACTGACACACTGCGTCCCTCCCTGACACTGACACACTGCGTCCGTCCCTGACACTGACATACTGCGTCCTTCCCTGATACAGACACGCTGCATCCTTCCCTGATACTGACACGCTGCGTCCCTCCCCGACACTAACACACTGCGTCCTTCCCTGATACTGAGACACTGCGTGCGTCCCCGACACTGACACACTGCGTCCGTCCCCGACACTGACACACTGCGTCCCTCCCCGAAGCTGACACACTGAGTCCGTCCCCGACACTGACACACTGCGTCCGTCCCTGGTAATGACACACTGCGTCCGTCCCCGACACTGACACACTGCGTCCCTCCCCGACACTGACACACTGCGTCAATCCTCGACACTGACACACTGCGTCCGTCCCCGACACTGACACACTGCGTCCCTCCCCGACACTGACACACTGCGTCCGTCCCTGATAATGACACGCTACGTCCGTCCCTGATACTGACACACTGCGTCCGTCCCCGAAACTGACACACTGCGTCCGTCCCCGACACTAACACACTGCGTCCGTCCCCGACACTAACACACTGCGTCCCTCCCCGACACTGACACACTGCGTCCTTCCCTGATAGTGACACACTGCGTCCGTCCCTGATACTGACACACGGCGTGTTTCCCTGATACTGACACACTGCGTCCGACCCTGACACTGACACACTGCGTCCTTCCCTGATACTAACACAATGCGTAGGTCCCTTACACTGACACAATGCGTCCGTCCCCGATACTGACACACTGCGTCCTTCCCTGACACTGACACACTGCGTCCTTCCCTGACAATGACACACTGCGTCCTTCCCTGATACTGACCCACTGCGTCCGCCTCTGACTCTGACACACTGCGTCCTTCCCTGACACTGACACACTGCGTCCGCCTCTGACACTGACACACTGCGTACCTCTCCGACACTGACACACTGCGTCCCTCCCTGACACTGACACACCGCGTCCGTCCCTGATACTGACACGCGGCGTCCGTCCCCAACACTGACACACTGCGTCCATCTCTGATACTGACTCACTGCGTCCGTCCTCGCCACTGACACACTGCGTCCTTCCCTGATACTGACACACTGCGTCCCTCCCTGATACTGACACACTGCGTCCTTCCCTGATACTGACACAATGCGTCCATCTCTGACACTGACACACTGTGTCCTTCCCTGATAGTGACACACTGCGTCCGTCCCTGATACTGACACACTGCGTCCGTCCCCGATACTGACACACTGCGTCCCTCCCTGATACTGACACACTGCGTCCGTCCCTGACACAGACACACTGGGTCCTTCCCTGACACTGACACACGGCGTCCGCCTCTGACACTGACACACTGCGTTCTTCCCTGACACTGACACAATGCGTCCTTCCCTGACACTGACACACTGCGTCCGCCTCTGACACTGACACACTGCGTCCTTCCCTGACACTGACACACTGCGTCCTTCCCTGATACTGACACGCTGCGTCCTTCCCCGACACTGACACACTGCGTCCCTCCCTGACACTGACACACTACGTCCTTCCCTGACACTGACCCACTGCGTCCTTCCCTGACACTGACACACGGCGCCCCTCCCTGATACTGACACACTGCATCCCTCCCTGATACTGACACACTGCGTCCGTCCCTGACACTGACACACTGCGCCACTCCCTGATACTGACACACTGCGTCCCTCCCTGATACTAACACACTGCGTCCGTTCCCTACACTGACACACTGCGTCCGTCCCCGACACTGACACACTGCGTCCCTCCCTGACACTGACACACTGCGTCCGTCCCTGACACTGACACACTGCGTCCTTCCCTGATACAGACACGCTGCATCCTTCCCTGATACTGACACGCTGCGTCCCTCCCCGACACTAACACACTGCGTCCTTCCCTGATACTGACACACTGCGTGCGTCCCCGACACTGACACACTGCGTCCGTCCCCGACACTGACACACTGCGTCCCTCCCCGAAGCTGACACACTGAGTCCGTCCCGACACTGACACACTGCGTCCCTCCCTGACACTGACACACTGCGTCGATCCCTGATACTGACACATTGCGTCTTTCCCTGACACTGACCCACTGCGTCCTTCCCTGACACTGACACACTTCGTCCTTCCCTGACACTGACCCACTGCGTCCTTCCCTGACACTGACACACGGCGCCCCTCCCTGATACTGACACACTGCATCCCTCCCTGATACTGACACACTGCGTCCGTCCCTGACACTGACACACTGCGCCACTCCCTGATATTGACACACTGCGTCCCTCCCTGATACTAACACACTGCGTCCGTTCCCTACACTGACACACTGCGTCCGTCCCCGACACTGACACACTGCGTCCCTCCCTGACACTGACACACTGCGTCCGTCCCTGACACTGACACACTGCGTCCTTCCCTGATACAGACACGCTGCATCCTTCCCTGATACTGACACGCTGCGTCCCTCCCCGACACTAACACACTGCGTCCTTCCCTGATACTGAGACACTGCGTGCGTCCCCGACACTGACACACTGCGTCCGTCCCCGACACTGACACACTGCGTCCCTCCCCGAAGCTGACACACTGAGTCCGTCCCCGACACTGACACACTGCGTCCGTCCCTGGTAATGACACACTGCGTCCGTCCCCGACACTGACACACTGCGTCCCTCCCCGACACTGACACACTGCGTCAATCCTCGACACTGACACACTGCGTCCGTCCCCGACACTGACACACTGCGTCCCTCCCCGACACTGACACACTGCGTCCGTCCCTGATAATGACACGCTACGTCCGTCCCTGATACTGACACACTGCGTCCGTCCCCGAAACTGACACACTGCGTCCGTCCCCGACACTAACACACTGCGTCCGTCCCCGACACTAACACACTGCGTCCCTCCCCGACACTGACACACTGCGTCCTTCCCTGATAGTGACACACTGCGTCCGTCCCTGATACTGACACACGGCGTGTTTCCCTGATACTGACACACTGCGTCCGACCCTGACACTGACACACTGCGTCCTTCCCTGATACTAACACAATGCGTAGGTCCCTTACACTGACACAATGCGTCCGTCCCCGATACTGACACACTGCGTCCTTCCCTGACACTGACACACTGCGTCCTTCCCTGACAATGACACACTGCGTCCTTCCCTGATACTGACCCACTGCGTCCGCCTCTGACTCTGACACACTGCGTCCTTCCCTGACACTGACACACTGCGTCCGCCTCTGACACTGACACACTGCGTACCTCTCCGACACTGACACACTGCGTCCCTCCCTGACACTGACACACCGCGTCCGTCCCTGATACTGACACGCGGCGTCCGTCCCCAACACTGACACACTGCGTCCATCTCTGATACTGACTCACTGCGTCCGTCCTCGCCACTGACACACTGCGTCCTTCCCTGATACTGACACACTGCGTCCCTCCCTGATACTGACACACTGCGTCCTTCCCTGATACTGACACAATGCGTCTATCTCTGACACTGACACACTGTGTCCTTCCCTGATAGTGACACACTGCGTCCGTCCCTGATACTGACACACTGCGTCCGTCCCCGATACTGACACACTGCGTCCCTCCCTGATACTGACACACTGCGTCCGTCCCTGACACAGACACACTGGGTCCTTCCCTGACACTGACACACGGCGTCCGCCTCTGACACTGACACACTGCGTTCTTCCCTGACACTGACACAATGCGTCCTTCCCTGACACTGACACACTGCGTCCGCCTCTGACACTGACACACTGCGTCCTTCCCTGACACTGACACACTGCGTCCTTCCCTGATACTGACACGCTGCGTCCTTCCCCGACACTGACACACTGCGTCCCTCCCTGACACTGACACACTACGTCCTTCCCTGACACTGACCCACTGCGTCCTTCCCTGACACTGACACACGGCGCCCCTCCCTGATACTGACACACTGCATCCCTCCCTGATACTGACACACTGCGTCCGTCCCTGACACTGACACACTGCGCCACTCCCTGATACTGACACACTGCGTCCCTCCCTGATACTAACACACTGCGTCCGTTCCCTACACTGACACACTGCGTCCGTCCCCGACACTGACACACTGCGTCCCTCCCTGACACTGACACACTGCGTCCGTCCCTGACACTGACACACTGCGTCCTTCCCTGATACAGACACGCTGCATCCTTCCCTGATACTGACACGCTGCGTCCCTCCCCGACACTAACACACTGCGTCCTTCCCTGATACTGACACACTGCGTGCGTCCCCGACACTGACACACTGCGTCCGTCCCCGACACTGACACACTGCGTCCCTCCCCGAAGCTGACACACTGAGTCCGTCCCGACACTGACACACTGCGTCCCTCCCTGACACTGACACACTGCGTCGATCCCTGATACTGACACATTGCGTCTTTCCCTGACACTGACCCACTGCGTCCTTCCCTGACACTGACACACGGCGCCCCTCCCTGATACTGACACACAGCATCTTTCCCTGATACTGACACACTGCGTCCGTCCCTGACACTGACACACTGCGCCACTCCCTGATACTGACACACTGCGTCCCTCCCTGATACTAACACACTGCGTCCGTTCCCTACACTGACAAACTGCGTCCGTCCCCGACACTGACACACTGCGTCCGTCCCTGACACTGACACACTGCGTCCTTCCCTGATACAGACACGCTGCATCCTTCCCTGATACTGACACGCTGCGTCCCTCCCCGACACTAACACACTGCGTCCTTCCCTGATACTGAGACACTGCGTGCGTCCCCGACACTGACACACTGCGTCCGTCCCCGACACTGACACACTGCGTCCCTCCCCGAAGCTGACACACTGAGTCCGTCCCCGACACTGACACACTGCGTCCGTCCCTGATAATGACACACTGCGTCCGTCCCCGACACTGACACACTGCGTCCCTCCCCGACACTGACACACTGCGTCAATCCCCGACACTGACACACTGCGTCCGTCCCCGACACTGACACACTGCGTCCCTCCCCGACACTGACACACTGCGTCCGTCCCTGATAATGACACGCTACGTCCGTCCCTGATACTGACACACTGCGTCCGTCCCCGAAACTGACACACTGCGTCCGTCCCCGACACTAACACACTGCGTCCGTCCCCGACACTAACACACTGCGTCCCTCCCCGACACTGACACACTGCGTCCTTCCCTGATAGTGACACACTGCGTCCGTCCCTGATACTGACACACGGCGTCCTTCCCTGATACTGACACACTGCGTCCGACCCTGACACTGACACACTGCTTCCTTCCCTGATACTAACACAATGCGTAGGTCCCTTACACTGACACAATGCGTCCGTCCCCGATACTGACACACTGCGTCCTTCCCTGACACTGACACACTGCGTCCTTCCCTGACAATGACACACTGCGTCCTTCCCTGATACTGACACACTGCGTCCGCCTCTGACACACTGCGTCCTTCCCTGACACTGACACACTGCGTCCGCCTCTGACACTGACACACTGCGTACCTCTCCGACACTGACACACTGCGTCCCTCCCTGACACTGACACACCGCGTCCGTCCCTGATACTGACACGCGGCGTCCGTCCCCAACACTGACACACTGCGTCCATCTCTGATACTGACTCACTGCGTCCGTCCCCGCCACTGACACACTGCGTCCTTCCCTGATACTGACACACTGCGTCCTTCCCTGATACTGACACACTGCGTCCTTCCCTGATACTGACACAATGCGTCCATCTCTGACACTGACACACTGCGTCCTTCCCTGATAGTGACACACTGCGTCCCTCCCTGATACTGACACACTGCGTCCGTCCCCGATACTGACACACTGCGTCCCTCCCTGATACTGACACACTGCGTCCGTCCCTGACACAGACACACTGGGTCCTTCCCTGACACTGACACACGGCGTCCGCCTCTGACACTGACACACTGCGTTCTTCCCTGACACTGACACAATGCGTCCTTCCCTGACACTGACACACTGCGTCCGCCTCTGACACTGACACACTGCGTCCTTCCCTGACACTGACACACTGCGTCCTTCCCTGATACTGACACGCTGCGTCCTTCCCTGATACTGACACACTGCGTCCGTCCCCGACACTGACACACTGCGTCCGTCCTCGACACTGACACACTGAGTCCGTCCCCGACACTGACACACTGCGTCCCTCCCTGACACTGACACACTACGTCCTTCCCTGACACTGACCCTCTGCGTCCTTCCCTGACACTGACACACGGCGCCCCTCCCTGTTACTGACACACTGCATCCCTCCCTGATACTGACACACTGCGTCCGTCCCTGACACTGACACACTGCGCCACTCCCTGATACTGACACACTGCATCCCTCCCTGATACTGACACACTGCGTCCGTCCCTGACACTGACACACTGCGCCACTCCCTGATACTGACACACTGCGTCCCTCCCTGATAGTGACACACTGCGTCCGTTCCCTACACTGACACACTGCGTCCGTCCCCGACACTGACACACTGCGTCCCTCCCTGACACTGACACAATGCGTCCTTCCCTGACACTGACACACTGCGTCCGCCTCTGACACTGACACACTGCGTCCTTCCCTGACACTGGCACACTGCGTCCTTCCTTGATACTGACACGCTGCGTCCTTCCCCGACACTGACACACTGCGTCCCTCCCTGACACTGACACACTACGTCCTTCCCTGACACTGACCCACTGCGTCCTTCCCTGACACTGACACACGGCGCCCCTCCCTGATACTGACAAACTGCATCCCTCCCTGATACTGACACACTGCGTCCGTCCCTGACACTGACACACTGCTCCACTCCCTGATACTGACACACTGCGTCCCTCCCTGATACTAACACACTGCGTCCGTTCCCTACACTGACACACTGCGTCCGTCCCCGACACTGACACACTGCGTCCCTCCCTGACACTGACACACTGCGTCCGTCCCTGACACTGACACACTGCGTCCTTCCCTGATACAGACACGCTGCATCCTTCCCTGATACTGACACGCTGCGTCCCTCCCCGACACTAACACACTGCGTCCTTCCCTGATACTGACACACTGCGTGCGTCCCCGACACTGACACACTGCGTCCGTCCCCGACACTGACACACTGCGTCCCTCCCCGAAGCTGACACACTGAGTCCGTCCCGACACTGACACACTGCGTCCCTCCCTGACACTGACACACTGCGTCGATCCCTGATACTGACACATTGCGTCCTTCCCTGACACTGACACACTGCGTACCTCTCCGACACTGACACACTGCGTCCCTCCCTGACACTGACACACCGCGTCCGTCCCTGATACTGACACGCGGCGTCCGTCCCCAACACTGACACACTGCGTCCATCTCTGATACTGACTCACTGCGTCCGTCCCCGACACTGACACACTGCGTCCCTCCCTGATACTGACACACTGCGTCCGTCCCTGACACAGACACACTGGGTCCTTCCCTGACACTGACACACGGCGTCCGCCTCTGACACTGACACACTGCGTTCTTCCCTGACACTGACACAATGCGTCCTTCCCTGACACTGACACACTGCGTCCGCCTCTGACACTGACACACTGCGTCCTTCCCTGACACTGACACACTGCGTCCTTCCCTGATACTGACACGCTGCGTCCTTCCCCGACACTGACACACTGCGTCCCTCCCTGACACTGACACACTACGTCCTTCCCTGACACTGACCCACTGCGTCCTTCCCTGACACTGACACACGGCGCCCCTCCCTGATACTGACACACTGCATCCCTCCCTGATACTGACACATTGCGTCCTTCCCTGATACAGACACGCTGCATCCTTCCCTGATACTGACACGCTGCGTCCCTCCCCGACACTAACACACTGCGTCCTTCCCTGATACTGAGACACTGCGTGCGTCCCCGACACTGACACACTGCGTCCGTCCCCGACACTGACACACTGCGTCCCTCCCCGAAGCTGACACACTGAGTCCGTCCCCGACACTGACACACTGCGTCCTTCCCTGATACTGACACACTGCGTCCTTCCCTGATACTGACACACTGCGTCCTTCCCTGATACTGACACAAAGCGTCCATCTCTGACACTGACACACTGCGTCCTTCCCTGATAGTGACACACTGCGTCCCTCCCTGATACAGACACACTGCGTCCGTCCCCGATACTGACACACTGCGTCCCTCCCTGATACTGACACACTGCGTCCGTCCCTGACACAGACACACTGGGTCCTTCCCTGACACTGACACACGGCGTCCGCCTGTGACACTGACACACTGCGTTCTTCCCTGACACTGACACAATGCGTCCTTCCCTGACACTGACACACTGCGTCCGCCTCTGACACTGACACACTGCGTCCTTCCCTGACACTGACACACTGAGTCCTTCCCTGATACTGACACGCTGCGTCCTTCCTGATACTGACACACTGCGTCCGTCCCCGACACTGACACACTGCGTCCGTCCTCGACACTGACACACTGCGTCCCTCCCTGACACTGACACACTACGTCCTTCCCTGACACTGACCCACTGCGTCCTTCCCTGACACTGACACACGGCGCCCCTCCCTGATACTGACACACTGCATCCCTCCCTGATACTGACACACTGCGTCCGTCCCTGACACTGACACACTGCGCCACTCCCTGATACTGACACACTGCATCCCTCCCTGATACTGACACACTGCGTCCGTCCCTGACACTGACACACTGCGCCACTCCCTGATACTGACACACTGCGTCCCTCCCTGATACTGACACACTGCGTCCGTCCCTGACACTGACACACTGCGCCACTCCCTGATACTGACACACTGCGTCCCTCCCTGATACTGACACACTGCGTCCGTCCCCGACACTGACACACTGCGTCCCTCCCTGACACTGACACAATGCGTCCTTCCCTGACACTGACACACTGCGTCCGCCTCTGACACTGACACACTGCGTCCTTCCCTGACACTGACACACTGCGTCCTTCCCTGATAGTGACACGCTGCGTCCTTCCGCGACACTGACACACTGCGTCCCTCCCTGACACTGACACACTACGTCCTTCCCTGACACTGACCCACTGCGTCCGTCCCTGACACTGACACACTGCGTCCTTCCCTGATACAGACACGCTGCATCCTTCCCTGATACTGACACGCTGCGTCCCTCCCCGACACTAACACACTGCGTCCTTCCCTGATACTGACACACTGCGTGCGTCCCCGACACTGACACACTGCGTCCGTCCCCGACACTGACACACTGCGTACCTCCCCGAAGCTGACACACTGAGTCCGTCCCGACACTGACACACTGCGTCCCTCCCTGACACTGACACACTGCGTCGATCCCTGATACTGACACAATGCGTCTTTCCCTGACACTGACACACTGCGTACCTCTCCGACACTGACACACTGCGTACCTCTCCGACACTGACACACTGCGTACCTCTCCGACACTGACACACCGCGTCCGTCCCTGATACTGACACGCGGCGTCCGTCCCCAACACTGACACACTGCGTCCATCTCTGATACTGAATCACTGCGTCCGTCCCCGACACTGACACACTGCGTTCTTCCCTGATACTGACACACTGCGTCCTTCCCTGATACTGACACACTGCGGCCTTCCCTGATACTGACACAATGCGTCCATCTCTGACACTGACACACTGCGTCCCTCCCTGATAGTGACACACTGCGTCCCTCCCTGATACAGACACACTGCGTCCGTCCCCGATACTGACACACTGCGTCCCTCCCTGATACTGACACACTGCGTCCGTCCCTGACACAGACACACTGGGTCCTTCCCTGACACTGACAAACGGCGTCCGCCTCTGACACTGACACACTGCGTTCTTCCCTGACACTGACACAATGCGTCCTTCCCTGACACTGACACACTGCGTCCGCCTCTGACACTGACACACTGCGTCCTTCCCTGACACTGACACACTGCGTCCTTCCCTGATACTGACACGCTGCGTCCTTCCTGATACTGACACACTGCGTCCGTCCCCGACACTGACACACTGCGTCCGTCCTCGACACTGACACACTGCGTCCCTCCCTGACACTGACACACTACGTCCTTCCCTGACACTGACCCACTGCGTCCTTCCCTGACACTGACACACGGCGCCCCTCCCTGATACTGACACACTGCATCCCTCCCTGATACTGACACACTGCGTCCGTCCCTGACACTGACACACTGCGCCACTCCCTGATACTGACACACTGCATCCCTCCCTGATACTGACACACTGCGTCCGTCCCTGACACTGACACACTGCGTCCTTCCCTGATACTGACACGCTGCGTCCTTCCGCGACACTGACACACTGCGTCCCTCCCCGAAGCTGACACACTGAGTCCGTCCCCGACACTGACACACTGCGTCCGTCCCTGATAATGACACACTGCGTCCGTCCCCGACACTGACACACTGCGTCCCTCCCCGACACTGACACACTACGTCCTTCCCTGACACTGACCCACTGCGTCCGTCCTCGACACTGACACACTGCGTCCCTCCCTGACACTGACACACTACGTCCTTCCCTGACACTGACCCACTGCGTCCTTCCCTGACACTGACACACGGCGCCCCTCCCTGATACTGACACACTGCATCCCTCCCTGATACTGACACACTGCGTCCGTCCCTGACATTGACACACTGCGCCACTCCCTGATACTGACACACTGCATCCCTCCCTGATACTGACACACTGCGTCCGTCCCTGACACTGACACACTGCGCCACTCCCTGATACTGACACACTGCGTCCCTCCCTGATACTGACACACTGCGTCCGTCCCTGACACTGACACACTGCGCCACTCCCTGATACTGACACACTGCGTCCCTCCCTGATACTGACACACTGCGTCCGTCCCCGACACTGACACACTGCGTCCCTCCCTGACACTGACACAATGCGTCCTTCCCTGACACTGACACACTGCGTCCGCCTCTGACACTGACACACTGCGTCCTTCCCTGACACTGACACACTGCGTCCTTCCCTGATAGTGACACGCTGCGTCCTTCCGCGACACTGACACACTGCGTCCCTCCCTGACACTGACACACTACGTCCTTCCCTGACACTGACCCACTGCGTCCGTCCCTGACACTGACACACTGCGTCCTTCCCTGATACAGACACGCTGCATCCTTCCCTGATACTGACACGCTGCGTCCCTCCCCGACACTAACACACTGCGTCCTTCCCTGATACTGACACACTGCGTGCGTCCCCGACACTGACACACTGCGTCCGTCCCCGACACTGACAAACTGCGTACCTCCCCGAAGCTGACACACTGAGTCCGTCCCGACACTGACACACTGCGTCCCTCCCTGACACTGACACACTGCGTCGATCCCTGATACTGACACATTGCGTCTTTCCCTGACACTGACACACTGCGTACCTCTCCGACACTGACACACTGCGTACCTCTCCGACACTGACACACTGCGTACCTCTCCGACACTGACACACCGCGTCCGTCCCTGATACTGACACGCGGCGTCCGTCCCCAACACTGACACACTGCGTCCATCTCTGATACTGAATCACTGCGTCCGTCCCCGACACTGACACACTGCGTTCTTCCCTGATACTGACACACTGCGTCCTTCCCTGATACTGACACACTGCGGCCTTCCCTGATACTGACACAATGCGTCCATCTCTGACACTGACACACTGCGTCCTTCCCTGATAGTGACACACTGCGTCCCTCCCTGATACAGACACACTGCGTCCGTCCCCGATACTGACACACTGCGTCCCTCCCTGATACTGACACACTGCGTCCGTCCCTGACACAGACACACTGGGTCCTTCCCTGACACTGACAAACGGCGTCCGCCTCTGACACTGACACACTGCGTTCTTCCCTGACACTGACACAATGCGTCCTTCCCTGACACTGACACACTGCGTCCGCCTCTGACACTGACACACTGCGTCCTTCCCTGACACTGACACACTGCGTCCTTCCCTGATACTGACACGCTGCGTCCTTCCTGATACTGACACACTGCGTCCGTCCCCGACACTGACACACTGCGTCCGTCCTCGACACTGACACACTGCGTCCCTCCCTGACACTGACACACTACGTCCTTCCCTGACACTGACCCACTGCGTCCTTCCCTGACACTGACACACGGCGCCCCTCCCTGATACTGACACACTGCATCCCTCCCTGATACTGACACACTGCGTCCGTCCCTGACACTGACACACTGCGCCACTCCCTGATACTGACACACTGCATCCCTCCCTGATACTGACACACTGCGTCCGTCCCTGACACTGACACACTGCGTCCTTCCCTGATACTGACACGCTGCGTCCTTCCGCGACACTGACACACTGCGTCCCTCCCCGAAGCTGACACACTGAGTCCGTCCCCGACACTGACACACTGCGTCCGTCCCTGATAATGACACACTGCGTCCGTCCCCGACACTGACACACTGCGTCCCTCCCCGACACTGACACACTACGTCCTTCCCTGACACTGACCCACTGCGTCCTTCCCTGACACTGACACACGGCGCCCCTCCCTGATACTGACACACAGCATCTTTCCCTGATACTGACACACTGCGTCCGTCCCTGACACTGACACACTGCGCCACTCCCTGATATTGACACACTGCGTCCCTCCCTGATACTAACACACTGCGTCCGTTCCCTACACTGACACACTGCGTCCGTCCCCGACACTGACACACTGCGTCCGTCCCTGACACTGACACACTGCGTCCTTCCCTGATACAGACACGCTGCATCCTTCCCTGATACTGACACGCTGCGTCCCTCCCCGACACTAACACACTGCGTCCTTCCCTGATACTGAGACACTGCGTGCGTCCCCGACACTGACACACTGCGTCCGTCCCCGACACTGACACACTGCGTCCCTCCCCGAAGCTGACACACTGAGTCCGTCCCCGACACTGACACACTGCGTCCGTCCCTGGTAATGACACACTGCGTCCGTCCCCGACACTGACACACTGCGTCCCTCCCCGACACTGACACACTGCGTCAATCCTCAACACTGACACACTGCGTCCGTCCCCGACACTGACACACTGCGTCCCTCCCCGACACTGACACACTGCGTCCGTCCCTGATAATGACACGCTACGTCCGTCCCTGATACTGACACACTGCGTCCGTCCCCGAAACTGACACACTGCGTCCGTCCCCGACACTAACACACTGCGTCCGTCCCCGACACTAACACACTGCGTCCCTCCCCGACACTGACACACTGCGTCCTTCCCTGATAGTGACACACTGCGTCCGTCCCTGATACTGACACACGGCGTCCTTCCCTGATACTGACACACTGCGTCCGACCCTGACACTGACACACTGCGTTCTTCCCTGACACTGACACAATGCGTCCTTCCCTGACACTGACACACTGCGTCCGCCTCTGACACTGACACACTGCGTCCTTCCCTGACACTGACACACTGCGTCCTTCCCTGATACTGACACGCTGCGTCCTTCCTGATACTGACACACTGCGTCCGTCCCCGACACTGACACACTGCGTCCGTCCTCGACACTGACACACTGCGTCCCTCCCTGACACTGACACACTACGTCCTTCCCTGACACTGACCCACTGCGTCCTTCCCTGACACTGACACACGGCGCCCCTCCCTGATACTGACACACTGCATCCCTCCCTGATACTGACACACTGCGTCCGTCCCTGACACTGACACACTGCGCCACTCCCTGATACTGACACACTGCATCCCTCCCTGATACTGACACACTGCGTCCGTCCCTGACACTGACACACTGCGTCCTTCCCTGATACTGACACGCTGCGTCCTTCCGCGACACTGACACACTGCGTCCCTCCCCGAAGCTGACACACTGAGTCCGTCCCCGACACTGACACACTGCGTCCGTCCCTGATAATGACACACTGCGTCCGTCCCCGACACTGACACACTGCGTCCCTCCCCAACACTGACACACTACGTCCTTCCCTGACACTGACCCACTGCGTCCGTCCTCGACACTGACACACTGCGTCCCTCCCTGACACTGACACACTACGTCCTTCCCTGACACTGACCCACTGCGTCCTTCCCTGACACTGACACACGGCGCCCCTCCCTGATACTGACACACTGCATCCCTCCCTGATACTGACACACTGCGTCCGTCCCTGACACTGACACACTGCGCCACTCCCTGATACTGACACACTGCATCCCTCCCTGATACTGACACACTGCGTCCGTCCCTGACACTGACACACTGCGCCACTCCCTGATACTGACACACTGCGTCCCTCCCTGATACTGACACACTGCGTCCGTCCCTGACACTGACACACTGCGCCACTCCCTGATACTGACACACTGCGTCCCTCCCTGATACTGACACACTGCGTCCGTCCCCGACACTGACACACTGCGTCCCTCCCTGACACTGACACAATGCGTCCTTCCCTGACACTGACACACTGCGTCCGCCTCTGACACTGACACACTGCGTCCTTCCCTGACACTGACACACTGCGTCCTTCCCTGATAGTGACACGCTGCGTCCTTCCGCGACACTGACACACTGCGTCCCTCCCTGACACTGACACACTACGTCCTTCCCTGACACTGACCCACTGCGTCCGTCCCTGACACTGACACACTGCGTCCTTCCCTGATACAGACACGCTGCATCCTTCCCTGATACTGACACGCTGCGTCCCTCCCCGACACTAACACACTGCGTCCTTCCCTGATACTGACACACTGCGTGCGTCCCCGACACTGACACACTGCGTCCGTCCCCGACACTGACAAACTGCGTACCTCCCCGAAGCTGACACACTGAGTCCGTCCCGACACTGACACACTGCGTCCCTCCCTGACACTGACACACTGCGTCGATCCCTGATACTGACACATTGCGTCTTTCCCTGACACTGACACACTGCGTACCTCTCCGACACTGACACACTGCGTACCTCTCCGACACTGACACACTGCGTACCTCTCCGACACTGACACACCGCGTCCGTCCCTGATACTGACACGCGGCGTCCGTCCCCAACACTGACACACTGCGTCCATCTCTGATACTGAATCACTGCGTCCGTCCCCGACACTGACACACTGCGTTCTTCCCTGATACTGACACACTGCGTCCTTCCCTGATACTGACACACTGCGGCCTTCCCTGATACTGACACAATGCGTCCATCTCTGACACTGACACACTGCGTCCTTCCCTGATAGTGACACACTGCGTCCCTCCCTGATACAGACACACTGCGTCCGTCCCCGATACTGACACACTGCGTCCCTCCCTGATACTGACACACTGCGTCCGTCCCTGACACAGACACACTGGGTCCTTCCCTGACACTGACAAACGGCGTCCGCCTCTGACACTGACACACTGCGTTCTTCCCTGACACTGACACAATGCGTCCTTCCCTGACACTGACACACTGCGTCCGCCTCTGACACTGACACACTGCGTCCTTCCCTGACACTGACACACTGCGTCCTTCCCTGACACTGACACACTGCGTCCGCCTCTGACACTGACACACTGCGTCCTTCCCTGACACTGACACACTGCGTCCTTCCCTGATAGTGACACGCTGCGTCCTTCCGCGACACTGACACACTGCGTCCCTCCCTGACACTGACACACTACGTCCTTCCCTGACACTGACCCACTGCGTCCGTCCCTGACACTGACACACTGCGTCCTTCCCTGATACAGACACGCTGCATCCTTCCCTGATACTGACACGCTGCGTCCCTCCCCGACACTAACACACTGCGTCCTTCCCTGATACTGACACACTGCGTGCGTCCCCGACACTGACACACTGCGTCCGTCCCCGACACTGACAAACTGCGTACCTCCCCGAAGCTGACACACTGAGTCCGTCCCGACACTGACACACTGCGTCCCTCCCTGACACTGACACACTGCGTCGATCCCTGATACTGACACATTGCGTCTTTCCCTGACACTGACACACTGCGTACCTCTCCGACACTGACACACTGCGTACCTCTCCGACACTGACACACTGCGTACCTCTCCGACACTGACACACCGCGTCCGTCCCTGATACTGACACGCGGCGTCCGTCCCCAACACTGACACACTGCGTCCATCTCTGATACTGAATCACTGCGTCCGTCCCCGACACTGACACACTGCGTTCTTCCCTGATACTGACACACTGCGTCCTTCCCTGATACTGACACACTGCGGCCTTCCCTGATACTGACACAATGCGTCCATCTCTGACACTGACACACTGCGTCCTTCCCTGATAGTGACACACTGCGTCCCTCCCTGATACAGACACACTGCGTCCGTCCCCGATACTGACACACTGCGTCCCTCCCTGATACTGACACACTGCGTCCGTCCCTGACACAGACACACTGGGTCCTTCCCTGACACTGACAAACGGCGTCCGCCTCTGACACTGACACACTGCGTTCTTCCCTGACACTGACACAATGCGTCCTTCCCTGACACTGACACACTGCGTCCGCCTCTGACACTGACACACTGCGTCCTTCCCTGACACTGACACACTGCGTCCTTCCCTGATACTGACACGCTGCGTCCTTCCTGATACTGACACACTGCGTCCGTCCCCGACACTGACACACTGCGTCCGTCCTCGACACTGACACACTGCGTCCCTCCCTGACACTGACACACTACGTCCTTCCCTGACACTGACCCACTGCGTCCTTCCCTGACACTGACACACGGCGCCCCTCCCTGATACTGACACACTGCATCCCTCCCTGATACTGACACACTGCGTCCGTCCCTGACACTGACACACTGCGCCACTCCCTGATACTGACACACTGCATCCCTCCCTGATACTGACACACTGCGTCCGTCCCTGACACTGACACACTGCGTCCTTCCCTGATACTGACACGCTGCGTCCTTCCGCGACACTGACACACTGCGTCCCTCCCCGAAGCTGACACACTGAGTCCGTCCCCGACACTGACACACTGCGTCCGTCCCTGATAATGACACACTGCGTCCGTCCCCGACACTGACACACTGCGTCCCTCCCCGACACTGACACACTACGTCCTTCCCTGACACTGACCCACTGCGTCCTTCCCTGACACTGACACACGGCGCCCCTCCCTGATACTGACACACAGCATCTTTCCCTGATACTGACACACTGCGTCCGTCCCTGACACTGACACACTGCGCCACTCCCTGATATTGACACACTGCGTCCCTCCCTGATACTAACACACTGCGTCCGTTCCCTACACTGACACACTGCGTCCGTCCCCGACACTGACACACTGCGTCCGTCCCTGACACTGACACACTGCGTCCTTCCCTGATACAGACACGCTGCATCCTTCCCTGATACTGACACGCTGCGTCCCTCCCCGACACTAACACACTGCGTCCTTCCCTGATACTGAGACACTGCGTGCGTCCCCGACACTGACACACTGCGTCCGTCCCCGACACTGACACACTGCGTCCCTCCCCGAAGCTGACACACTGAGTCCGTCCCCGACACTGACACACTGCGTCCGTCCCTGGTAATGACACACTGCGTCCGTCCCCGACACTGACACACTGCGTCCCTCCCCGACACTGACACACTGCGTCAATCCTCAACACTGACACACTGCGTCCGTCCCCGACACTGACACACTGCGTCCCTCCCCGACACTGACACACTGCGTCCGTCCCTGATAATGACACGCTACGTCCGTCCCTGATACTGACACACTGCGTCCGTCCCCGAAACTGACACACTGCGTCCGTCCCCGACACTAACACACTGCGTCCGTCCCCGACACTAACACACTGCGTCCCTCCCCGACACTGACACACTGCGTCCTTCCCTGATAGTGACACACTGCGTCCGTCCCTGATACTGACACACGGCGTCCTTCCCTGATACTGACACACTGCGTCCGACCCTGACACTGACACACTGCGTCCTTCCCTGACAATGACACACTGCGTCCTTCCCTGATACTGACACACTGCGTCCGCCTCTGACTCTGACACACTGCGTCCTTCCCTGACACTGACACACTGCGTCCGCCTCTGACACTGACACACTGCGTACCTCTCCGACACTGACACACTGCGTCCCTCCCTGACACTGACACACCGAGTCCGTCCCTGATACTGACACGCGGCGTCCGTCCCCAACACTGACACACTGCGTCAATCTCTGATACTGACTCACTGCGTCCGTCCTCGCCACTGACACACTGCGTCCTTCCCTGATACTGACACACTGCGTCCTTCCCTGATACTGACACACTGCGTCCTTCCCTGATACTGACACAATGCGTCCATCTCTGACACTGACACACTGTGTCCTTCCCTGATAGTGACACACTGCGTCCCTCCCTGATACTGACACACTGCGTCCGTCCCCGACACTAACACACTGCGTCCGTCCCCGACACTAACACACTGCGTCCCTCCCCGACACTGACACACTGCGTCCTTCCCTGATAGTGACACACTGCGTCCGTCCCTGATACTGACACACGGCGTCCTTCCCTGATACTGACACACTGCGTCCGACCCTGACACTGACACACTGCGTCCTTCCCTGACAATGACACACTGCGTCCTTCCCTGATACTGACACACTGCGTCCGCCTCTGACTCTGACACACTGCGTCCTTCCCTGACACTGACACACTGCGTCCGCCTCTGACACTGACACACTGCGTACCTCTCCGACACTGACACACTGCGTCCCTCCCTGACACTGACACACCGCGTCCGTCCCTGATACTGACACGCGGCGTCCGTCCCCAACACTGACACACTGCGTCCATCTCTGATACTGACTCACTGCGTCCGTCCTCGCCACTGACACACTGCGTCCTTCCCTGATACTGACACACTGCGTCCTTCCCTGATACTGACACACTGCGTCCTTCCCTGATACTGACACAATGCGTCCATCTCTGACACTGACACACTGTGTCCTTCCCTGATAGTGACACACTGCGTCCCTCCCTGATACTGACACACTGCGTCCGTCCCCGATACTGACACACTGCGTCCCTCCCTGATACTGACACACTGCGTCCGTCCCTGACACAGACACACTGGGTCCTTCCCTGACACTGACACACGGCGTCCGCCTCTGACACTGACACACTGCGTTCTTCCCTGACACTGACACAATGCGTCCTTCCCTGACACTGACACACTGCGTCCGCCTCTGACACTGACACACTGCGTCCTTCCCTGACACTGACACACTGCGTCCTTCCCTGATACTGACACGCTGCGTCCTTCCCCGACACTGACACACTGCGTCCCTCCCTGACACTGACACACTTCGTCCTTCCCTGACACTGACCCACTGCGTCCTTCCCTGACACTGACACACGGCGCCCCTCCCTGATACTGACACACTGCATCCCTCCCTGATACTGACACACTGCGTCCGTCCCTGACACTGACACACTGCGCCACTCCCTGATATTGACACACTGCGTCCCTCCCTGATACTAACACACTGCGTCCGTTCCCTACACTGACACACTGCGTCCGTCCCCGACACTGACACACTGCGTCCCTCCCTGACACTGACACACTGCGTCCGTCCCTGACACTGACATACTGCGTCCTTCCCTGATACAGACACGCTGCATCCTTCCCTGATACTGACACGCTGCGTCCCTCCCCGACACTAACACACTGCGTCCTTCCCTGATACTGAGACACTGCGTGCGTCCCCGACACTGACACACTGCGTCCGTCCCCGACACTGACACACTGCGTCCCTCCCCGAAGCTGACACACTGAGTCCGTCCCCGACACTGACACACTGCGTCCGTCCCTGGTAATGACACACTGCGTCCGTCCCCGACACTGACACACTGCGTCCCTCCCCGACACTGACACACTGCGTCAATCCTCGACACTGACACACTGCGTCCGTCCCCGACACTGACACACTGCGTCCCTCCCCGACACTGACACACTGCGTCCGTCCCTGATAATGACACGCTACGTCCGTCCCTGATACTGACACACTGCGTCCGTCCCCGAAACTGACACACTGCGTCCGTCCCCGACACTAACACACTGCGTCCGTCCCCGACACTAACACACTGCGTCCCTCCCCGACACTGACACACTGCGTCCTTCCCTGATAGTGACACACTGCGTCCGTCCCTGATACTGACACACGGCGTGTTTCCCTGATACTGACACACTGCGTCCGACCCTGACACTGACACACTGCGTCCTTCCCTGATACTAACACAATGCGTAGGTCCCTTACACTGACACAATGCGTCCGTCCCCGATACTGACACACTGCGTCCTTCCCTGACACTGACACACTGCGTCCTTCCCTGACAATGACACACTGCGTCCTTCCCTGATACTGACCCACTGCGTCCGCCTCTGACTCTGACACACTGCGTCCTTCCCTGACACTGACACACTGCGTCCGCCTCTGACACTGACACACTGCGTACCTCTCCGACACTGACACACTGCGTCCCTCCCTGACACTGACACACCGCGTCCGTCCCTGATACTGACACGCGGCGTCCGTCCCCAACACTGACACACTGCGTCCATCTCTGATACTGACTCACTGCGTCCGTCCTCGCCACTGACACACTGCGTCCTTCCCTGATACTGACACACTGCGTCCCTCCCTGATACTGACACACTGCGTCCTTCCCTGATACTGACACAATGCGTCCATCTCTGACACTGACACACTGTGTCCTTCCCTGATAGTGACACACTGCGTCCGTCCCTGATACTGACACACTGCGTCCGTCCCCGATACTGACACACTGCGTCCCTCCCTGATACTGACACACTGCGTCCGTCCCTGACACAGACACACTGGGTCCTTCCCTGACACTGACACACGGCGTCCGCCTCTGACACTGACACACTGCGTTCTTCCCTGACACTGACACAATGCGTCCTTCCCTGACACTGACACACTGCGTCCGCCTCTGACACTGACACACTGCGTCCTTCCCTGACACTGACACACTGCGTCCTTCCCTGATACTGACACGCTGCGTCCTTCCCCGACACTGACACACTGCGTCCCTCCCTGACACTGACACACTACGTCCTTCCCTGACACTGACCCACTGCGTCCTTCCCTGACACTGACACACGGCGCCCCTCCCTGATACTGACACACTGCATCCCTCCCTGATACTGACACACTGCGTCCGTCCCTGACACTGACACACTGCGCCACTCCCTGATACTGACACACTGCGTCCCTCCCTGATACTAACACACTGCGTCCGTTCCCTACACTGACACACTGCGTCCGTCCCCGACACTGACACACTGCGTCCCTCCCTGACACTGACACACTGCGTCCGTCCCTGACACTGACACACTGCGTCCTTCCCTGATACAGACACGCTGCATCCTTCCCTGATACTGACACGCTGCGTCCCTCCCCGACACTAACACACTGCGTCCTTCCCTGATACTGACACACTGCGTGCGTCCCCGACACTGACACACTGCGTCCGTCCCCGACACTGACACACTGCGTCCCTCCCCGAAGCTGACACACTGAGTCCGTCCCGACACTGACACACTGCGTCCCTCCCTGACACTGACACACTGCGTCGATCCCTGATACTGACACATTGCGTCTTTCCCTGACACTGACCCACTGCGTCCTTCCCTGACACTGACACACTTCGTCCTTCCCTGACACTGACCCACTGCGTCCTTCCCTGACACTGACACACGGCGCCCCTCCCTGATACTGACACACTGCATCCCTCCCTGATACTGACACACTGCGTCCGTCCCTGACACTGACACACTGCGCCACTCCCTGATATTGACACACTGCGTCCCTCCCTGATACTAACACACTGCGTCCGTTCCCTACACTGACACACTGCGTCCCTCCCTGACACTGACACACTGCGTCCGTCCCTGACACTGACACACTGCGTCCTTCCCTGATACAGACACGCTGCATCCTTCCCTGATACTGACACGCTGCGTCCCTCCCCGACACTAACACACTGCGTCCTTCCCTGATACTGAGACACTGCGTGCGTCCCCGACACTGACACACTGCGTCCGTCCCCGACACTGACACACTGCGTCCGTCCCTGACACTGACACACTGCGTCCTTCCCTGATACAGACACGCTGCATCCTTCCCTGATACTGACACGCTGCGTCCCTCCCCGACACTAACACACTGCGTCCTTCCCTGATACTGAGACACTGCGTGCGTCCCCGACACTGACACACTGCGTCCGTCCCCGACACTGACACACTGCGTCCCTCCCCGAAGCTGACACACTGAGTCCGTCCCCGACACTGACACACTGCGTCCGTCCCTGGTAATGACACACTGCGTCCGTCCCCGACACTGACACACTGCGTCCCTCCCCGACACTGACACACTGCGTCAATCCTCGACACTGACACACTGCGTCCGTCCCCGACACTGACACACTGCGTCCCTCCCCGACACTGACACACTGCGTCCGTCCCTGATAATGACACGCTACGTCCGTCCCTGATACTGACACACTGCGTCCGTCCCCGAAACTGACACACTGCGTCCGTCCCCGACACTAACACACTGCGTCCGTCCCCGACACTAACACACTGCGTCCCTCCCCGACACTGACACACTGCGTCCTTCCCTGATAGTGACACACTGCGTCCGTCCCTGATACTGACACACGGCGTGTTTCCCTGATACTGACACACTGCGTCCGACCCTGACACTGACACACTGCGTCCTTCCCTGATACTAACACAATGCGTAGGTCCCTTACACTGACACAATGCGTCCGTCCCCGATACTGACACACTGCGTCCTTCCCTGACACTGACACACTGCGTCCTTCCCTGACAATGACACACTGCGTCCTTCCCTGATACTGACCCACTGCGTCCGCCTCTGACTCTGACACACTGCGTCCTTCCCTGACACTGACACACTGCGTCCGCCTCTGACACTGACACACTGCGTACCTCTCCGACACTGACACACTGCGTCCCTCCCTGACACTGACACACCGCGTCCGTCCCTGATACTGACACGCGGCGTCCGTCCCCAACACTGACACACTGCGTCCATCTCTGATACTGACTCACTGCGTCCGTCCTCGCCACTGACACACTGCGTCCTTCCCTGATACTGACACACTGCGTCCCTCCCTGATACTGACACACTGCGTCCTTCCCTGATACTGACACAATGCGTCCATCTCTGACACTGACACACTGTGTCCTTCCCTGATAGTGACACACTGCGTCCGTCCCTGATACTGACACACTGCGTCCGTCCCCGATACTGACACACTGCGTCCCTCCCTGATACTGACACACTGCGTCCGTCCCTGACACAGACACACTGGGTCCTTCCCTGACACTGACACACGGCGTCCGCCTCTGACACTGACACACTGCGTTCTTCCCTGACACTGACACAATGCGTCCTTCCCTGACACTGACACACTGCGTCCGCCTCTGACACTGACACACTGCGTCCTTCCCTGACACTGACACACTGCGTCCTTCCCTGATACTGACACGCTGCGTCCTTCCCCGACACTGACACACTGCGTCCCTCCCTGACACTGACACACTACGTCCTTCCCTGACACTGACCCACTGCGTCCTTCCCTGACACTGACACACGGCGCCCCTCCCTGATACTGACACACTGCATCCCTCCCTGATACTGACACACTGCGTCCGTCCCTGACACTGACACACTGCGCCACTCCCTGATACTGACACACTGCGTCCCTCCCTGATACTAACACACTGCGTCCGTTCCCTACACTGACACACTGCGTCCGTCCCCGACACTGACACACTGCGTCCCTCCCTGACACTGACACACTGCGTCCGTCCCTGACACTGACACACTGCGTCCTTCCCTGATACAGACACGCTGCATCCTTCCCTGATACTGACACGCTGCGTCCCTCCCCGACACTAACACACTGCGTCCTTCCCTGATACTGACACACTGCGTGCGTCCCCGACACTGACACACTGCGTCCGTCCCCGACACTGACACACTGCGTCCCTCCCCGAAGCTGACACACTGAGTCCGTCCCGACACTGACACACTGCGTCCCTCCCTGACACTGACACACTGCGTCGATCCCTGATACTGACACATTGCGTCTTTCCCTGACACTGACCCACTGCGTCCTTCCCTGACACTGACACACGGCGCCCCTCCCTGATACTGACACACAGCATCTTTCCCTGATACTGACACACTGCGTCCGTCCCTGACACTGACACACTGCGCCACTCCCTGATACTGACACACTGCGTCCCTCCCTGATACTAACACACTGCGTCCGTTCCCTACACTGACAAACTGCGTCCGTCCCCGACACTGACACACTGCGTCCGTCCCTGACACTGACACACTGCGTCCTTCCCTGATACAGACACGCTGCATCCTTCCCTGATACTGACACGCTGCGTCCCTCCCCGACACTAACACACTGCGTCCTTCCCTGATACTGAGACACTGCGTGCGTCCCCGACACTGACACACTGCGTCCGTCCCCGACACTGACACACTGCGTCCCTCCCCGAAGCTGACACACTGAGTCCGTCCCCGACACTGACACACTGCGTCCGTCCCTGATAATGACACACTGCGTCCGTCCCCGACACTGACACACTGCGTCCCTCCCCGACACTGACACACTGCGTCAATCCCCGACACTGACACACTGCGTCCGTCCCCGACACTGACACACTGCGTCCCTCCCCGACACTGACACACTGCGTCCGTCCCTGATAATGACACGCTACGTCCGTCCCTGATACTGACACACTGCGTCCGTCCCCGAAACTGACACACTGCGTCCGTCCCCGACACTAACACACTGCGTCCGTCCCCGACACTAACACACTGCGTCCCTCCCCGACACTGACACACTGCGTCCTTCCCTGATAGTGACACACTGCGTCCGTCCCTGATACTGACACACGGCGTCCTTCCCTGATACTGACACACTGCGTCCGACCCTGACACTGACACACTGCTTCCTTCCCTGATACTAACACAATGCGTAGGTCCCTTACACTGACACAATGCGTCCGTCCCCGATACTGACACACTGCGTCCTTCCCTGACACTGACACACTGCGTCCTTCCCTGACAATGACACACTGCGTCCTTCCCTGATACTGACACACTGCGTCCGCCTCTGACACACTGCGTCCTTCCCTGACACTGACACACTGCGTCCGCCTCTGACACTGACACACTGCGTACCTCTCCGACACTGACACACTGCGTCCCTCCCTGACACTGACACACCGCGTCCGTCCCTGATACTGACACGCGGCGTCCGTCCCCAACACTGACACACTGCGTCCATCTCTGATACTGACTCACTGCGTCCGTCCCCGCCACTGACACACTGCGTCCTTCCCTGATACTGACACACTGCGTCCTTCCCTGATACTGACACACTGCGTCCTTCCCTGATACTGACACAATGCGTCCATCTCTGACACTGACACACTGCGTCCTTCCCTGATAGTGACACACTGCGTCCCTCCCTGATACTGACACACTGCGTCCGTCCCCGATACTGACACACTGCGTCCCTCCCTGATACTGACACACTGCGTCCGTCCCTGACACAGACACACTGGGTCCTTCCCTGACACTGACACACGGCGTCCGCCTCTGACACTGACACACTGCGTTCTTCCCTGACACTGACACAATGCGTCCTTCCCTGACACTGACACACTGCGTCCGCCTCTGACACTGACACACTGCGTCCTTCCCTGACACTGACACACTGCGTCCTTCCCTGATACTGACACGCTGCGTCCTTCCCTGATACTGACACACTGCGTCCGTCCCCGACACTGACACACTGCGTCCGTCCTCGACACTGACACACTGAGTCCGTCCCCGACACTGACACACTGCGTCCCTCCCTGACACTGACACACTACGTCCTTCCCTGACACTGACCCTCTGCGTCCTTCCCTGACACTGACACACGGCGCCCCTCCCTGTTACTGACACACTGCATCCCTCCCTGATACTGACACACTGCGTCCGTCCCTGACACTGACACACTGCGCCACTCCCTGATACTGACACACTGCATCCCTCCCTGATACTGACACACTGCGTCCGTCCCTGACACTGACACACTGCGCCACTCCCTGATACTGACACACTGCGTCCCTCCCTGATAGTGACACACTGCGTCCGTTCCCTACACTGACACACTGCGTCCGTCCCCGACACTGACACACTGCGTCCCTCCCTGACACTGACACAATGCGTCCTTCCCTGACACTGACACACTGCGTCCGCCTCTGACACTGACACACTGCGTCCTTCCCTGACACTGGCACACTGCGTCCTTCCTTGATACTGACACGCTGCGTCCTTCCCCGACACTGACACACTGCGTCCCTCCCTGACACTGACACACTACGTCCTTCCCTGACACTGACCCACTGCGTCCTTCCCTGACACTGACACACGGCGCCCCTCCCTGATACTGACAAACTGCATCCCTCCCTGATACTGACACACTGCGTCCGTCCCTGACACTGACACACTGCTCCACTCCCTGATACTGACACACTGCGTCCCTCCCTGATACTAACACACTGCGTCCGTTCCCTACACTGACACACTGCGTCCGTCCCCGACACTGACACACTGCGTCCCTCCCTGACACTGACACACTGCGTCCGTCCCTGACACTGACACACTGCGTCCTTCCCTGATACAGACACGCTGCATCCTTCCCTGATACTGACACGCTGCGTCCCTCCCCGACACTAACACACTGCGTCCTTCCCTGATACTGACACACTGCGTGCGTCCCCGACACTGACACACTGCGTCCGTCCCCGACACTGACACACTGCGTCCCTCCCCGAAGCTGACACACTGAGTCCGTCCCGACACTGACACACTGCGTCCCTCCCTGACACTGACACACTGCGTCGATCCCTGATACTGACACATTGCGTCCTTCCCTGACACTGACACACTGCGTACCTCTCCGACACTGACACACTGCGTCCCTCCCTGACACTGACACACCGCGTCCGTCCCTGATACTGACACGCGGCGTCCGTCCCCAACACTGACACACTGCGTCCATCTCTGATACTGACTCACTGCGTCCGTCCCCGACACTGACACACTGCGTCCCTCCCTGATACTGACACACTGCGTCCGTCCCTGACACAGACACACTGGGTCCTTCCCTGACACTGACACACGGCGTCCGCCTCTGACACTGACACACTGCGTTCTTCCCTGACACTGACACAATGCGTCCTTCCCTGACACTGACACACTGCGTCCGCCTCTGACACTGACACACTGCGTCCTTCCCTGACACTGACACACTGCGTCCTTCCCTGATACTGACACGCTGCGTCCTTCCCCGACACTGACACACTGCGTCCCTCCCTGACACTGACACACTACGTCCTTCCCTGACACTGACCCACTGCGTCCTTCCCTGACACTGACACACGGCGCCCCTCCCTGATACTGACACACTGCATCCCTCCCTGATACTGACACACTGCGTCCGTCCCTGACACTGACACACTGCGCCACTCCCTGATACTGACACACTGCGTCCCTCCCTGATACTAACACACTGCGTCCGTTCCCTACACTGACACACTGCGTCCGTCCCCGACACTGACACACTGCGTCCCTCCCTGACACTGACACACTGCGTTCGTCCCTGACACTGACACACTGCGTCCTTCCCTGATACAGACACGCTGCATCCTTCCCTGATACTGACACGCTGCGTCCCTCCCCGACACTAACACACTGCGTCCTTCCCTGATACTGAGACACTGCGTGCGTCCCCGACACTGACACACTGCGTCCGTCCCCGACACTGACACACTGCGTCCCTCCCCGAAGCTGACACACTGAGTCCGTCCCCGACACTGACACACTGCGTCCGTCCCTGGTAATGACACACTGCGTCCGTCCCCGACACTGACACACTGCGTCCCTCCCCGACACTGACACACTGCGTCAATCCTCGACACTGACACACTGCGTCCGTCCCCGACACTGACACACTGCGTCCCTCCCCGACACTGACACACTGCGTCCGTCCCTGATAATGACACGCTACGTCCGTCCCTGATACTGACACACTGCGTCCGTCCCCGAAACTGACACACTGCGTCCGTCCCCGACACTAACACACTGCGTCCGTCCCCGACACTAACACACTGCGTCCCTCCCCGACACTGACACACTGCGTCCTTCCCTGATAGTGACACACTGCGTCCGTCCCTGATACTGACACACGGCGTCCTTCCCTGATACTGACACACTGCGTCCGACCCTGACACTGACACACTGCGTCCTTCCCTGATACTAACACAATGCGTAGGTCCCTTACACTGACACAATGCGTCCGTCCCCGATACTGACACACTGCGTCCTTCCCTGACACTGACACACTGCGTCCTTCCCTGACAATGACACACTGCGTCCTTCCCTGATACTGACACACTGCGTCCGCCTCTGACTCTGACACACTGCGTCCTTCCCTGACACTGACACACTGCGTCCGCCTCTGACACTGACACACTGCGTACCTCTCCGACACTGACACACTGCGTCCCTCCCTGACACTGACACACCGCGTCCGTCCCTGATACTGACACGCGGCGTCCGTCCCCAACACTGACACACTGCGTCCATCTCTGATACTGACTCACTGCGTCCGTCCCCGACACTGACACACTGCGTCCCTCCCTGATACTGACACACTGCGTCCGTCCCTGACACAGACACACTGGGTCCTTCCCTGACACTGACACACGGCGTCCGCCTCTGACACTGACACACTGCGTTCTTCCCTGACACTGACACAATGCGTCCTTCCCTGACACTGACACACTGCGTCCGCCTCTGACACTGACACACTGCGTCCTTCCCTGACACTGACACACTGCGTCCTTCCCTGATACTGACACGCTGCGTCCTTCCCCGACACTGACACACTGCGTCCCTCCCTGACACTGACACACTACGTCCTTCCCTGACACTGACCCACTGCGTCCTTCCCTGACACTGACACACGGCGCCCCTCCCTGATACTGACACACTGCATCCCTCCCTGATACTGACACACTGCGTCCGTCCCTGACACTGACACACTGCGCCACTCCCTGATACTGACACACTGCGTCCCTCCCTGATACTAACACACTGCGTCCGTTCCCTACACTGACACACTGCGTCCGTCCCCGACACTGACACACTGCGTCCCTCCCTGACACTGACACACTGCGTCCGTCCCTGACACTGACACACTGCGTCCTTCCCTGATACAGACACGCTGCATCCTTCCCTGATACTGACACGCTGCGTCCCTCCCCGACACTAACACACTGCGTCCTTCCCTGATACTGAGACACTGCGTGCGTCCCCGACACTGACACACTGCGTCCGTCCCCGACACTGACACACTGCGTCCCTCCCCGAAGCTGACACACTGAGTCCGTCCCCGACACTGACACACTGCGTCCGTCCCTGGTAATGACACACTGCGTCCGTCCCCGACACTGACACACTGCGTCCCTCCCCGACACTGACACACTGCGTCAATCCTCGACACTGACACACTGCGTCCGTCCCCGACACTGACACACTGCGTCCCTCCCCGACACTGACACACTGCGTCCGTCCCTGATAATGACACGCTACGTCCGTCCCTGATACTGACACACTGCGTCCGTCCCCGAAACTGACACACTGCGTCCGTCCCCGACACTAACACACTGCGTCCGTCCCCGACACTAACACACTGCGTCCCTCCCCGACACTGACACACTGCGTCCTTCCCTGATAGTGACACACTGCGTCCGTCCCTGATACTGACACACGGCGTCCTTCCCTGATACTGACACACTGCGTCCGACCCTGACACTGACACACTGCGTCCTTCCCTGATACTAACACAATGCGTAGGTCCCTTACACTGACACAATGCGTCCGTCCCCGATACTGACACACTGCGTCCTTCCCTGACACTGACACACTGCGTCCTTCCCTGACAATGACACACTGCGTCCTTCCCTGATACTGACACACTGCGTCCGCCTCTGACTCTGACACACTGCGTCCTTCCCTGACACTGACACACTGCGTCCGCCTCTGACACTGACACACTGCGTACCTCTCCGACACTGACACACTGCGTCCCTCCCTGACACTGACACACCGCGTCCGTCCCTGATACTGACACGCGGCGTCCGTCCCCAACACTGACACACTGCGTCCATCTCTGATACTGACTCACTGCGTCCGTCCTCGCCACTGACACACTGCGTCCTTCCCTGATACTGACACACTGCGTCCCTCCCTGATACTGACACACTGCGTCCTTCCCTGATACTGACACAATGCGTCCATCTCTGACACTGACACACTGTGTCCTTCCCTGATAGTGACACACTGCGTCCCTCCCTGATACTGACACACTGCGTCCGTCCCCGATACTGACACACTGCGTCCCTCCCTGATACTGACACACTGCGTCCGTCCCTGACACAGACACACTGGGTCCGTCCCCGACACTGACACACTGCGTCCCTCCCTGACACTGACACACTGCGTCCGTCCCTGACACTGACACACTGCGTCCTTCCCTGATACAGACACGCTGCATCCTTCCCTGATACTGACACGCTGCGTCCCTCCCCGACACTAACACACTGCGTCCTTCCCTGATACTGAGACACTGCGTGCGTCCCCGACACTGACACACTGCGTCCGTCCCCGACACTGACACACTGCGTCCCTCCCCGAAGCTGACACACTGAGTCCGTCCCCGACACTGACACACTGCGTCCGTCCCTGGTAATGACACACTGCGTCCGTCCCCGACACTGACACACTGCGTCCCTCCCCGACACTGACACACTGCGTCAATCCTCGACACTGACACACTGCGTCCGTCCCCGACACTGACACACTGCGTCCCTCCCCGACACTGACACACTGCGTCCGTCCCTGATAATGACACGCTACGTCCGTCCCTGATACTGACACACTGCGTCCGTCCCCGAAACTGACACACTGCGTCCGTCCCCGACACTAACACACTGCGTCCGTCCCCGACACTAACACACTGCGTCCCTCCCCGACACTGACACACTGCGTCCTTCCCTGATAGTGACACACTGCGTCCGTCCCTGATACTGACACACGGCGTCCTTCCCTGATACTGACACACTGCGTCCGACCCTGACACTGACACACTGCGTCCTTCCCTGATACTAACACAATGCGTAGGTCCCTTACACTGACACAATGCGTCCGTCCCCGATACTGACACACTGCGTCCTTCCCTGACACTGACACACTGCGTCCTTCCCTGACAATGACACACTGCGTCCTTCCCTGATACTGACACACTGCGTCCGCCTCTGACTCTGACACACTGCGTCCTTCCCTGACACTGACACACTGCGTCCGCCTCTGACACTGACACACTGCGTACCTCTCCGACACTGACACACTGCGTCCCTCCCTGACACTGACACACCGCGTCCGTCCCTGATACTGACACGCGGCGTCCGTCCCCAACACTGACACACTGCGTCCATCTCTGATACTGACTCACTGCGTCCGTCCTCGCCACTGACACACTGCGTCCTTCCCTGATACTGACACACTGCGTCCCTCCCTGATACTGACACACTGCGTCCTTCCCTGATACTGACACAATGCGTCCATCTCTGACACTGACACACTGTGTCCTTCCCTGATAGTGACACACTGCGTCCCTCCCTGATACTGACACACTGCGTCCGTCCCCGATACTGACACACTGCGTCCCTCCCTGATACTGACACACTGCGTCCGTCCCTGACACAGACACACTGGGTCCTTCCCTGACACTGACACACGGCGTCCGCCTCTGACACTGACACACTGCGTTCTTCCCTGACACTGACACAATGCGTCCTTCCCTGACACTGACACACTGCGTCCGCCTCTGACACTGACACACTGCGTCCTTCCCTGACACTGACACACTGCGTCCTTCCCTGATACTGACACGCTGCGTCCTTCCCCGACACTGACACACTGCGTCCCTCCCTGACACTGACACACTACGTCCTTCCCTGACACTGACCCACTGCGTCCTTCCCTGACACTGACACACGGCGCCCCTCCCTGATACTGACACACTGCATCCCTCCCTGATACTGACACACTGCGTCCGTCCCTGACACTGACACACTGCGTCCGTCCCCGACACTGACACACTGCGTCCCTCCCTGACACTGACACACTGCGTCCGTCCCTGACACTGACACACTGCGTCCTTCCCTGATACAGACACGCTGCATCCTTCCCTGATACTGACACGCTGCGTCCCTCCCCGACACTAACACACTGCGTCCTTCCCTGATACTGAGACACGGCGCCCCTCCCTGATACTGACACACTGCATCCCTCCCTGATACTGACACACTGCGTCCGTCCCTGACACTGACACACTGCGCCACTCCCTGATACTGACACACTGCGTCCCTCCCTGATACTAACACACTGCGTCCGTTCCCTACACTGACACACTGCGTCCGTCCCCGACACTGACACACTGCGTCCCTCCCTGACACTGACACACTGCGTCCGTCCCTGACACTGACACACTGCGTCCGTCCCTGACACTGACACACTGCGCCACTCCCTGATACTGACACACTGCGTCCGTCCCTGATACTAACACACTGCGTCCGTTCCCTACACTGACACACTGCGTCCGTCCCCGACACTGACACACTGCGTCCCTCCCTGACACTGACACACTGCGTCCGTCCCTGACACTGACACACTGCGTCCTTCCCTGATACAGACACGCTGCATCCTTCCCTGATACTGACACGCTGCGTCCCTCCCCGACACTAACACACTGCGTCCTTCCCTGATACTGAGACACTGCGTGCGTCCCCGACACTGACACACTGCGTCCGTCCCCGACACTGACACACTGCGTCCCTCCCCGAAGCTGACACACTGAGTCCGTCCCCGACACTGACACACTGCGTCCGTCCCTGGTAATGACACACTGCGTCCGTCCCCGACACTGACACACTGCGTCCCTCCCCGACACTGACACACTGCGTCAATCCTCGACACTGACACACTGCGTCCGTCCCCGACACTGACACACTGCGTCCCTCCCCGACACTGACACACTGCGTCCGTCCCTGATAATGACACGCTACGTCCGTCCCTGATACTGACACACTGCGTCCGTCCCCGAAACTGACACACTGCGTCCGTCCCCGACACTAACACACTGCGTCCGTCCCCGACACTAACACACTGCGTCCCTCCCCGACACTGACACACTGCGTCCTTCCCTGATAGTGACACACTGCGTCCGTCCCTGATACTGACACACGGCGTCCTTCCCTGATACTGACACACTGCGTCCGACCCTGACACTGACACACTGCGTCCTTCCCTGATACTAACACAATGCGTAGGTCCCTTACACTGACACAATGCGTCCGTCCCCGATACTGACACACTGCGTCCTTCCCTGACACTGACACACTGCGTCCTTCCCTGACAATGACACACTGCGTCCTTCCCTGATACTGACACACTGCGTCCGCCTCTGACTCTGACACACTGCGTCCTTCCCTGACACTGACACACTGCGTCCGCCTCTGACACTGACACACTGCGTACCTCTCCGACACTGACACACTGCGTCCCTCCCTGACACTGACACACCGCGTCCGTCCCTGATACTGACACGCGGCGTCCGTCCCCAACACTGACACACTGCGTCCATCTCTGATACTGACTCACTGCGTCCGTCCTCGCCACTGACACACTGCGTCCTTCCCTGATACTGACACACTGCGTCCCTCCCTGATACTGACACACTGCGTCCTTCCCTGATACTGACACAATGCGTCCATCTCTGACACTGACACACTGTGTCCTTCCCTGATAGTGACACACTGCGTCCCTCCCTGATACTGACACACTGCGTCCGTCCCCGATACTGACACACTGCGTCCCTCCCTGATACTGACACACTGCGTCCGTCCCTGACACAGACACACTGCGTGCGTCTCCGACACTGACACACTGCGTCCGTCCCCGACACTGACACACTGCGTCCCTCCCCGAAGCTGACACACTGAGTCCGTCCCGACACTGACACACTGCGTCCCTCCCTGACACTGACACACTGCGTCGATCCCTGATACTGACACATTGCGTCCTTCCCTGACACTGACACACCGCGTCCGTCCCTGATACTGACACGCGGCGTCCGTCCCCAACACTGACACACTGCGTCCATCTCTGATACTGACTCACTGCGTCCGTCCCCGACACTGACACACTGCGTCCCTCCCTGATACTGACACACTGCGTCCGTCCCTGACACAGACACACTGGGTCCTTCCCTGACACTGACACACGGCGTCCGCCTCTGACACTGACACACTGCGTTCTTCCCTGACACTGACACAATGCGTCCTTCCCTGACACTGACACACTGCGTCCGCCTCTGACACTGACACACTGCGTCCTTCCCTGACACTGACACACTGCGTCCTTCCCTGATACTGACACGCTGCGTCCTTCCCCGACACTGACACACTGCGTCCCTCCCTGACACTGACACACTACGTCCTTCCCTGACACTGACCCACTGCGTCCTTCCCTGACACTGACACACGGCGCCCCTCCCTGATACTGACACACTGCATCCCTCCCTGATACTGACACACTGCGTCCGTCCCTGACACTGACACACTGCGCCACTCCCTGATACTGACACACTGCGTTCCTCCCTGATACTAACACACTGCGTCCGTTCCCTACACTGACACACTGCGTCCGTCCCCGACACTGACACACTGCGTCCCTCCCTGACACTGACACACTGCGTCCGTCCCTGACACTGACACACTGCGTCCTTCCCTGATACAGACACGCTGCATCCTTCCCTGATACTGACACGCTGCGTCCCTCCCCGACACTAACACACTGCGTCCTTCCCTGATACTGAGACACTGCGTGCGTCCCCGACACTGACACACTGCGTCCGTCCCCGACACTGACACACTGCGTCCCTCCCCGAAGCTGACACACTGAGTCCGTCCCCGACACTGACACACTGCGTCCGTCCCTGGTAATGACACACTGCGTCCGTCCCCGACACTGACACACTGCGTCCCTCCCCGACACTGACACACTGCGTCAATCCTCGACACTGACACACTGCGTCCGTCCCCGACTCTGACACACTGCGTCCCTCCCCGACACTGACACACTGCGTCCGTCCCTGATAATGACACGCTACGTCCGTCCCTGATACTGACACACTGCGTCCGTCCCCGAAACTGACACACTGCGTCCGTCCCCGACACTAACACACTGCGTCCGTCCCCGACACTAACACACTGCGTCCCTCCCCGACACTGACACACTGCGTCCTTCCCTGATAGTGACACACTGCGTCCGTCCCTGATACTGACACACGGCGTCCTTCCCTGATACTGACACACTGCGTCCGACCCTGACACTGACACACTGCGTCCTTCCCTGATACTAACACAATGCGTAGGTCCCTTACACTGACACAATGCGTCCGTCCCCGATACTGACACACTGCGTCCTTCCCTGACACTGACACACTGCGTCCTTCCCTGACAATGACACACTGCGTCCTTCCCTGATACTGACACACTGCGTCCGCCTCTGACTCTGACACACTGCGTCCTTCCCTGACACTGACACACTGCGTCCGCCTCTGACACTGACACACTGCGTACCTCTCCGACACTGACACACTGCGTCCCTCCCTGACACTGACACACCGCGTCCGTCCCTGATACTGACACGCGGCGTCCGTCCCCAACACTGACACACTGCGTCCATCTCTGATACTGACTCACTGCGTCCGTCCTCGCCACTGACACACTGCGTCCTTCCCTGATACTGACACACTGCGTCCCTCCCTGATACTGACACACTGCGTCCTTCCCTGATACTGACACAATGCGTCCATCTCTGACACTGACACACTGTGTCCTTCCCTGATAGTGACACACTGCGTCCCTCCCTGATACTGACACACTGCGTCCGTCCCCGATACTGACACACTGCGTCCCTCCCTGATACTGACACACTGCGTCCGTCCCTGACACAGACACACTGGGTCCTTCCCTGACACTGACACACGGCGTCCGCCTCTGACACTGACACACTGCGTTCTTCCCTGACACTGACACAATGCGTCCTTCCCTGACACTGACACACTGCGTCCGCCTCTGACACTGACACACTGCGTCCTTCCCTGACACTGACACACTGCGTCCTTCCCTGATACTGACACGCTGCGTCCTTCCCCGACACTGACACACTGCGTCCCTCCCTGACACTGACACACTACGTCCTTCCCTGACACTGACCCACTGCGTCCTTCCCTGACACTGACACACGGCGCCCCTCCCTGATACTGACACACTGCATCCCTCCCTGATACTGACACACTGCGTCCGTCCCTGACACTGACACACTGCGCCACTCCCTGATACTGACACACTGCGTCCCTCCCTGATACTAACACACTGCGTCCGTTCCCTACACTGACACACTGCGTCCGTCCCCGACACTGACACACTGCGTCCCTCCCTGACACTGACACACTGCGTCCGTCCCTGACACTGACACACTGCGTCCTTCCCTGATACAGACACGCTGCATCCTTCCCTGATACTGACACGCTGCATCCCTCCCCGACACTAACACACTGCGTCCTTCCCTGATACTGACACACTGCGTGCGTCCCCGACACTGACACACTGCGTCCGTCCCCGAAGCTGACACACTGAGTCCGTCCCGACACTGACACACTGCGTCCCTCCCTGACACTGACACACTGCGTCGATCCCTGATACTGACACATTGCGTCTTTCCCTGACACTGACACACTGCGTACCTCTCCGACACTGACACACTGCGTACCTCTCCGACACTGACACACTGCGTACCTCTCCGACACTGACACACTGCGTCCGTCCCTGATACTGACACGCGGCGTCCGTCCCCAACACTGACACACTGCGTCCATCTCTGATACTGACTCACTGCGTCCGTCCCCGACACTGACACACTGCGTCCTTCCCTGATACTGACACACTGCGTCCTTCCCTGATACTGACACACTGCGTCCTTCCCTGATACTGACACAATGCGTCCATCTCTGACACTGACACACTGCGTCCTTCCCTGATAGTGACACACTGCGTCCCTCCCTGATACAGACACACTGCGTCCGTCCCCGATACTGACACACTGAGTCCCTCCCTGATACTGACACACTGCGTCCGTCCCTGACACAGACACACTGGGTCCTTCCCTGACACTGACACACGGCGTCCGCCTCTGACACTGACACACTGCGTTCTTCCCTGACACTGACACAATGCGTCCTTCCCTGACACTGACACACTGCGTCCGCCTCTGACACTGACACACTGCGTCTTTCCCTGACACTGACACACTGAGTCCTTCCCTGATACTGACACGCTGCGTCCTTCCTGATACTGACACACTGCGTCCGTCCCCGACACTGACACACTGCGTCCGTCCTCGACACTGACACACTGCGTCCCTCCCTGACACTGACACACTACATCCTTCCCTGATACTGACACACTGCGTCCGTCCCTGACACTGACACACTGCGCCACTCCCTGATACTGACACACTGCATCCCTCCCTGATACTGACACACTGCGTCCGTCCCTGACACTGACACACTGCGCCACTCCCTGATACTGACACACTGCGTCCCTCCCTGATACTGACACACTGCGTCCGTCCCTGACACTGACACACTGCGCCACTCCCTGATACTGACACACTGCGTCCCTCCCTGATACTGGCACACTGCGTCCGTCCCCGACACTGACACACTGCGTCCCTCCCTGACACTGACACAATGCGTCCTTCCCTGACACTGACACACTGCGTCCGCCTCTGACACTGACACACTGCGTCCTTCCCTGACACTGACACACTGCGTCCTTCCCTGATAGTGACACGCTGCGTCCTTCCGCGACACTGACACACTGCGTCCCTCCCTGACACTGACACACTACGTCCTTCCCTGACACTGACCCACTGCGTCCTTCCCTGACACTGACACACGGCGCCCCTCCCTGATACTGACACACTGCATCTTTCCCTGATACTGACACACTGCGTCCGTCCCTGACACTGACACACTGCGCCACTCCCTGATACTGACACACTGCGTCCCTCCCTGATACTAACACACTGCGTCCGTTCCCTACACTGACACACTGCGTCCGTCCCCGACACTGACACACTGCGTCCGTCCCTGACACTGACACACTGCGTCCTTCCCTGATACAGACACGCTGCATCCTTCCCTGATACTGACACGCTGCGTCCCTCCCCGACACTAACACACTGCGTCCTTCCCTGATACTGAGACACTGCGTGCGTCCCCGACACTGACACACTGCGTACGTCCCCGACACTGACACACTGCGTCCCTCCCCGAAGCTGACACACTGTGTCCGTCCCCGACACTGACACACTGCGTCCGTCCCTGATAATGACACACTGCGTCCGTCCCCGACACTGACACACTGCGTCCCTCCCCGACACTGACACACTGCGTCAATCCCCGACACTGACACACTGCGTCCGTCCCCGACACTGACACACTGCGTCCCTCCCCGACACTGACACACTGCGTCCGTCCCTGATAATGACACGCTACGTCCGTCCCTGATACTGACACACTGCGTCCGTCCCCGAAACTGACACACTGCGTCCGTCCCCGACACTAACACACTGCGTCCGTCCCCGACACTAACACACTGCGTCCCTCCCCGACACTGACACACTGCGTCCTTCCCTGATACTGACACACTGCATCCGTCCCTGATACTGACACACGGCGTCCTTCCCTGATACTGACACACTGCGTCCGACCCTGACACTGACACACTGCTTCCTTCCCTGATACTAACACAATGCGTAGGTCCCTTACACTGACACAATGCGTCCGTCCCCGATACTGACACACTGCGTCCTTCCCTGACACTGACACACTGCGTCCTTCCCTGACAATGACACACTGCGTCCTTCCCTGATACTGACACACTGCGTCCGCCTCTGACACACTGCGTCCTTCCCTGACACTGACACACTGCGTCCGCCTCTGACACTGACACACTGCGTACCTCTCCGACACTGACACACTGCGTCCCTCCCTGACACTGACACACCGCGTCCGTCCCTGATACTGACACGCGGCGTCCGTCCCCAACACTGACACACTGCGTCCATCTCTGATACTGACTCACTGCGTCCGTCCCCGCCACTGACACACTGCGTCCTTCCCTGATACTGACACACTGCGTCCTTCCCTGATACTGACACACTGCGTCCTTCCCTGATACTGACACAATGCGTCCATCTCTGACACTGACACACTGCGTCCTTCCCTGATAGTGACACACTGCGTCCCTCCCTGATACTGACACACTGCGTCCGTCCCCGATACTGACACACTGCGTCCCTCCCTGATACTGACACACTGCGTCCGTCCCTGACACAGACACACTGGGTCCTTCCCTGACACTGACACACGGCGTCCGCCTCTGACACTGACACACTGCGTTCTTCCCTGACACTGACACAATGCGTCCTTCCCTGACACTGACACACTGCGTCCGCCTCTGACACTGACACACTGCGTCCTTCCCTGACACTGACACACTGCGTCCTTCCCTGATACTGACACGCTGCGTCCTTCCCTGATACTGACACACTGCGTCCGTCCCCGACACTGACACACTGCGTCCGTCCTCGACACTGACACACTGAGTCCGTCCCCGACACTGACACACTGCGTCCCTCCCTGACACTGACACACTACGTCCTTCCCTGACACTGACCCTCTGCGTCCTTCCCTGACACTGACACACGGCGCCCCTCCCTGTTACTGACACACTGCATCCCTCCCTGATACTGACACACTGCGTCCGTCCCTGACACTGACACACTGCGCCACTCCCTGATACTGACACACTGCATCCCTCCCTGATACTGACACACTGCGTCCGTCCCTGACACTGACACACTGCGCCACTCCCTGATACTGACACACTGCGTCCCTCCCTGATAGTGACACACTGCGTCCGTTCCCTACACTGACACACTGCGTCCGTCCCCGACACTGACACACTGCGTCCCTCCCTGACACTGACACAATGCGTCCTTCCCTGACACTGACACACTGCGTCCGCCTCTGACACTGACACACTGCGTCCTTCCCTGACACTGGCACACTGCGTCCTTCCTTGATACTGACACGCTGCGTCCTTCCCCGACACTGACACACTGCGTCCCTCCCTGACACTGACACACTACGTCCTTCCCTGACACTGACCCACTGCGTCCTTCCCTGACACTGACACACGGCGCCCCTCCCTGATACTGACAAACTGCATCCCTCCCTGATACTGACACACTGCGTCCGTCCCTGACACTGACACACTGCGCCACTCCCTGATACTGACACACTGCGTCCCTCCCTGATACTAACACTGCGTCCGTTCCCTACACTGACACACTGCGTCCGTCCCCGACACTGACACACTGCGTCCCTCCCTGACACTGACACACTGCGTCCGTCCCTGACACTGACACACTGCGTCCTTCCCTGATACAGACACGCTGCATCCTTCCCTGATACTGACACGCTGCGTCCCTCCCCGACACCAACACACTGCGTCCTTCCCTGATACTGACACACTGCGTGCGTCCCCGACACTGACACACTGAGTCCGTCCCGACACTGACACACTGCGTCCCTCCCTGACACTGACACACTGCGTCGATCCCTGATACTGACACATTGCGTCCTTCCCTGACACTGACACACTGCGTACCTCTCCGACACTGACACACTGCGTCCCTCCCTGACACTGACACACCGCGTCCGTCCCTGATACTGACACGCGGCGTCCGTCCCCAACACTGACACACTGCGTCCATCTCTGATACTGACTCACTGCGTCCGTCCCCGACACTGACACACTGCGTCCTTCCCTGATACTGACACACTGCGTCCTTCCCTGATACTGACACACTGCGTCCTTCCCTGATACTGACACAATGCGTCCATCTCTGACACTGACACACTGCGTCCTTCCCTGATAGTGACACACTGCGTCCCTCCCTGATACAGACACACTGCGTCCGTCCCCGATACTGACACACTGCGTCCCTCCCTGATACTGACACACTGCGTCCGTCCCTGACACAGACACACTGGGTCCTTCCCTGACACTGACACACGGCGTCCGCCTCTGACACTGACACACTGCGTTCTTCCCTGACACTGACACAATGCGTCCTTCCCCGACACTGACACACTGCGTCCGCCTCTGACACTGACAAACTGCGTCCTTCCCTGACACTGACACACTGCGTCCTTCCCTGATACTGACACGCTGCGTCCTTCCCTGACACTGACCCACTGCGTCCTTCCCTGACACTGACACACGGCGCCCCTCCCTGATACTGACACACTGCATCCCTCCCTGATACTGACACACTGCGTCCGTCCCTGACACTGACACACTGCGCCACTCCCTGATACTGACACACTGCATCCCTCCCTGATACTGACACACTGCGTCCGTCCCTGACACTGACACACTGCGCCACTCCCTGATACTGACACACTGCGTCCCTCCCTGATACTGACACACTGCGTCCGTCCCCGAGACTGACACACTGCGTCCCTCCCTGACACTGACACAATGCGTCCTTCCCTGACACTGACACACTGCGTCCGCCTCTGACACTGACAAACTGCGTCCTTCCCTGACACTGACACACTGCGTCCTTCCCTGATACTGACACGCTGCGTCCTTCCCCGACACTGACACACTGCGTCCCTCACTGACACTGACACACTACGTCCTTCCCTGACACTGACCCACTGCGTCCTTCCCTGACACTGACACACGGCGCCCCTCCCTGATACTGACACACTGCATCTTTCCCTGATACTGACACACTGCGTCGATCCCTGATACTGACACATTGCGTCCTTCCCTGATACAGACACACTGCGTCCTTCCCTGACACTGACACACTGCGTCCTTCCCTGATACTGACACGCTGCGTCCTTCCCTGATACTGACACACTGCGTCCGTCCCCGACACTGACACACTGCGTCCGTCCTCGACACTGACACACTGAGTCCGTCCCCGATACTGACACACTGCGTCCCTCCCTGACACTGACACACTACGTCCTTCCCTGACACTGACCCTCTGCGTCCTTCCCTGACACTGACACACGGCGCCCCTCCCTGTTACTGACACACTGCATCCCTCCCTGATACTGACACACTGCGTCCGTCCCTGACACTGACACACTGCGCCACTCCCTGATACTGACACACTGCATCCCTCCCTGATACTGACACACTGCGTCCGTCCCTGACACTGACACACTGCGCCACTCCCTGATACTGACACACTGCGTCCCTCCCTGATAGTGACACACTGCGTCCGTTCCCTACACTGACACACTGCGTCCGTCCCCGACACTGACACACTGCGTCCCTCCCTGACACTGACACAATGCGTCCTTCCCTGACACTGACACACTGCGTCCGCCTCTGACACTGACACACTGCGTCCTTCCCTGACACTGGCACACTGCGTCCTTCCTTGATACTGACACGCTGCGTCCTTCCCCGACACTGACACACTGCGTCCCTCCCTGACACTGACACACTACGTCCTTCCCTGACACTGACCCACTGCGTCCTTCCCTGACACTGACACACGGCGCCCCTCCCTGATACTGACAAACTGCATCCCTCCCTGATACTGACACACTGCGTCCGACCCTGACACTGACACACTGCGCCACTCCCTGATACTGACACACTGCGTCCCTCCCTGATACTAACACACTGCGTCCGTTCCCTACACTGACACACTGCGTCCGTCCCCGACACTGACACACTGCGTCCCTCCCTGACACTGACACACTGCGTCCGTCCCTGACACTGACACACTGCGTCCTTCCCTCATACAGACACGCTGCATCCTTCCCTGATACTGACACGCTGCGTCCCTCCCCGACACCAACACACTGCGTCCTTCCCTGATACTGACACACTGCGTGCGTCCCCGACACTGACACACTGAGTCCGTCCCGACACTGACACACTGCGTCCCTCCCTGACACTGACACACTGCGTCGATCCCTGATACTGACACATTGCGTCCTTCCCTGACACTGACACACTGCGTACCTCTCCGACACTGACACACTGCGTCCCTCCCTGACACTGACACACCGCGTCCGTCCCTGATACTGACACGCGGCGTCCGTCCCCAACACTGACACACTGCGTCCATCTCTGATACTGACTCACTGCGTCCGTCCCCGACACTGACACACTGCGTCCTTCCCTGATACTGACACACTGCGTCCTTCCCTGATACTGACACACTGCGTCCTTCCCTGATACTGACACAATGCGTCCATCTCTGACACTGACACACTGCGTCCTTCCCTGATAGTGACACACTGCGTCCCTACCTGATACAGACACACTGCGTCCGTCCACGATACTGACACACTGCGTCCCTCCCTGATACTGACACACTGCGTCCGTCCCTGACACAGACACACTGGGTCCTTCCCTGACACTGACACACGGCGTCCGCCTCTGACACTGACACACTGCGTTCTTCCCTGACACTGACACAATGCGTCCTTCCCCGACACTGACACACTGCGTCCGCCTCTGACACTGACAAACTGCGTCCTTCCCTGACACTGACACACTGCGTCCTTCCCTGATACTGACACGCTGCGTCCTTCCCTGACACTGACCCACTGCGTCCTTCCCTGACACTGACACACGGCGCCCCTCCCTGATACTGACACACTGCATCCCTCCCTGATACTGACACACTGCGTCCGTCCCTGACACTGACACACTGCGCCACTCCCTGATACTGACACACTGCATCCCTCCCTGATACTGACACACTGCGTCCGTCCCTGACACTGACACACTGCGCCACTCCCTGATACTGACACACTGCGTCCCTCCCTGATACTGACACACTGCGTCCCTCCCCGAGACTAACACACTGCGTCCTTCCCTGATACTGAGACACTGCGTGCGTCCCCGACACTGACACACTGCGTCCGTCCCCGACACTGACACACTGCGTCCCTCCCCGAAGCTGACACACTGAGTCCGTCCCCGACACTGACACACTGCGTCCGTCCCTGATAATGACACACTGCGTCCGTCCCCGACACTGACACACTGCGTCCCTCCCCGACACTGACACACTGCGTCAATCCCCGACACTGACACACTGCGTCCGTCCCCGACACTGACACACTGCGTCCCTCCCCGACACTGACACACTGCGTCCGTCCCTGATAATGACACGCTACGTCCGTCCCTGATACTGACACACTGCGTCCGTCCCCGAAACTGACACACTGCGTCCGTCCCCGACACTAACACACTGCGTCCGTCCCCGACACTAACACACTGCGTCCCTCCCCGACACTGACACACTGCGTCCTTCCCTGATAGTGACACACTGCTTCCGTCCCTGATACTGACACACGGCGTCCTTCCCTGATACTGACACACTGCGTCCGACCCTGACACTGACACACTGCTTCCTTCCCTGATACTAACACAATGCGTAGGTCCCTTACACTGACACAATGCGTCCGTCCCCGATACTGACACACTGCGTCCTTCCCTGACACTGACACACTGCGTCCTTCCCTGACAATGACACACTGCGTCCTTCCCTGATACTGACACACTGCGTCCGCCTCTGACACACTGCGTCCTTCCCTGACACTGACACACTGCGTCCGCCTCTGACACTGACACACTGCGTACCTCTCCGACACTGACACACTGCGTCCCTCCCTGACACTGACACACCGCGTCCGTCCCTGATACTGACACGCGGCGTCCGTCCCCAACACTGACACACTGCGTCCATCTCTGATACTGACTCACTGCGTCCGTCCCCGCCACTGACACACTGCGTCCTTCCCTGATACTGACACACTGCGTCCTTCCCTGATACTGACACACTGCGTCCTTCCCTGATACTGACACAATGCGTCCATCTCTGACACTGACACACTGCGTCCTTCCCTGATAGTGACACACTGCGTCCCTCCCTGATACTGACACACTGCGTCCGTCCCCGATACTGACACACTGCGTCCCTCCCTGATACTGACACACTGCGTCCGTCCCTGACACAGACACACTGGGTCCTTCCCTGACACTGACACACGGCGTCCGCCTCTGACACTGACACACTGCGTTCTTCCCTGACACTGACACAATGCGTCCTTCCCTGACACTGACACACTGCGTCCGCCTCTGACACTGACACACTGCGTCCTTCCCTGACACTGACACACTGCGTCCTTCCCTGATACTGACACGCTGCGTCCTTCCCTGATACTGACACACTGCGTCCGTCCCCGACACTGACACACTGCGTCCGTCCTCGACACTGACACACTGAGTCCGTCCCCGACACTGACACACTGCGTCCCTCCCTGACACTGACACACTACGTCCTTCCCTGACACTGACCCTCTGCGTCCTTCCCTGACACTGACACACGGCGCCCCTCCCTGTTACTGACACACTGCATCCCTCCCTGATACTGACACACTGCGTCCGTCCCTGACACTGACACACTGCGCCACTCCCTGATACTGACACACTGCATCCCTCCCTGATACTGACACACTGCGTCCGTCCCTGACACTGACACACTGCGCCACTCCCTGATACTGACACACTGCGTCCCTCCCTGATAGTGACACACTGCGTCCGTTCCCTACACTGACACACTGCGTCCGTCCCCGACACTGACACACTGCGCCACTCCCTGATACTGACACACTGCGTCCCTCCCTGATACTAACACACTGCGTCCGTTCCCTACACTGACACACTGCGTCCGTCCCCGACACTGACACACTGCGTCCCTCCCTGACACTGACACACTGCGTCCGTCCCTGACACTGACACACTGCGTCCTTCCCTGATACAGACACGCTGCATCCTTCCCTGATACTGACACGCTGCGTCCCTCCCCGACACTAACACACTGCGTCCTTCCCTGATACTGACACACTGCGTGCGTCCCCGACACTGACACACTGCGTCCGTCCCCGACACTGACACACTGCGTCCCTCCCCGAAGCTGACACACTGAGTCCGTCCCGACACTGACACACTGCGTCCCTCCCTGACACTGACACACTGCGTCGATCCCTGATACTGACACATTGCGTCCTTCCCTGACACTGACACACTGCGTACCTCTCCGACACTGACACACTGCGTCCCTCCCTGACACTGACACACCGCGTCCGTCCCTGATACTGACACGCGGCGTCCGTCCCCAACACTGACACACTGCGTCCATCTCTGATACTGACTCACTGCGTCCGTCCCCGACACTGACACACTGCGTCCCTCCCTGATACTGACACACTGCGTCCGTCCCTGACACAGACACACTGGGTCCTTCCCTGACACTGACACACGGCGTCCGCCTCTGACACTGACACACTGCGTTCTTCCCTGACACTGACACAATGCGTCCTTCCCTGACACTGACACACTGCGTCCGCCTCTGACACTGACACACTGCGTCCTTCCCTGACACTGACACACTGCGTCCTTCCCTGATACTGACACACTGCGTCCGTCCCCGAGACTGACACACTGCGTCCCTCCCTGACACTGACACAATGCGTCCTTCCCTGACACTGACACACTGCGTCCGCCTCTGACACTGACAAACTGCGTCCTTCCCTGACACTGACACACTGCGTCCTTCCCTGATACTGACACGCTGCGTCCTTCCCCGACACTGACACACTGCGTCCCTCACTGACACTGACACACTACGTCCTTCCCTGACACTGACCCACTGCGTCCTTCCCTGACACTGACACACGGCGCCCCTCCCTGATACTGACACACTGCATCTTTCCCTGATACTGACACACTGCGTCGATCCCTGATACTGACACATTGCGTCCTTCCCTGATACAGACACACTGCGTCCTTCCCTGACACTGACACACTGCGTCCTTCCCTGATACTGACACGCTGCGTCCTTCCCTGATACTGACACACTGCGTCCGTCCCCGACACTGACACACTGCGTCCGTCCTCGACACTGACACACTGAGTCCGTCCCCGATACTGACACACTGCGTCCCTCCCTGACACTGACACACTACGTCCTTCCCTGACACTGACCCTCTGCGTCCTTCCCTGACACTGACACACGGCGCCCCTCCCTGTTACTGACACACTGCATCCCTCCCTGATACTGACACACTGCGTCCGTCCCTGACACTGACACACTGCGCCACTCCCTGATACTGACACACTGCATCCCTCCCTGATACTGACACACTGCGTCCGTCCCTGACACTGACACACTGCGCCACTCCCTGATACTGACACACTGCGTCCCTCCCTGATAGTGACACACTGCGTCCGTTCCCTACACTGACACACTGCGTCCGTCCCCGACACTGACACACTGCGTCCCTCCCTGACACTGACACAATGCGTCCTTCCCTGACACTGACACACTGCGTCCGCCTCTGACACTGACACACTGCGTCCTTCCCTGACACTGGCACACTGCGTCCTTCCTTGATACTGACACGCTGCGTCCTTCCCCGACACTGACACACTGCGTCCCTCCCTGACACTGACACACTACGTCCTTCCCTGACACTGACCCACTGCGTCCTTCCCTGACACTGACACACGGCGCCCCTCCCTGATACTGACAAACTGCATCCCTCCCTGATACTGACACACTGCGTCCGTCCCTGACACTGACACACTGCGCCACTCCCTGATACTGACACACTGCGTCCCTCCCTGATACTAACACACTGCGTCCGTTCCCTACACTGACACACTGCGTCCGTCCCCGACACTGACACACTGCGTCCCTCCCTGACACTGACACACTGCGTCCGTCCCTGACACTGACACACTGCGTCCTTCCCTCATACAGACACGCTGCATCCTTCCCTGATACTGACACGCTGCGTCCCTCCCCGACACCAACACACTGCGTCCTTCCCTGATACTGACACACTGCGTGCGTCCCCGACACTGACACACTGAGTCCGTCCCGACACTGACACACTGCGTCCCTCCCTGACACTGACACACTGCGTCGATCCCTGATACTGACACATTGCGTCCTTCCCTGACACTGACACACTGCGTACCTCTCCGACACTGACACACTGCGTCCCTCCCTGACACTGACACACCGCGTCCGTCCCTGATACTGACACGCGGCGTCCGTCCCCAACACTGACACACTGCGTCCATCTCTGATACTGACTCACTGCGTCCGTCCCCGACACTGACACACTGCGTCCTTCCCTGATACTGACACACTGCGTCCTTCCCTGATACTGACACACTGCGTCCTTCCCTGATACTGACACAATGCGTCCATCTCTGACACTGACACACTGCGTCCTTCCCTGATAGTGACACACTGCGTCCCTACCTGATACAGACACACTGCGTCCGTCCACGATACTGACACACTGCGTCCCTCCCTGATACTGACACACTGCGTCCGTCCCTGACACAGACACACTGGGTCCTTCCCTGACACTGACACACGGCGTCCGCCTCTGACACTGACACACTGCGTTCTTCCCTGACACTGACACAATGCGTCCTTCCCCGACACTGACACACTGCGTCCGCCTCTGACACTGACAAACTGCGTCCTTCCCTGACACTGACACACTGCGTCCTTCCCTGATACTGACACGCTGCGTCCTTCCCTGACACTGACCCACTGCGTCCTTCCCTGACACTGACACACGGCGCCCCTCCCTGATACTGACACACTGCATCCCTCCCTGATACTGACACACTGCGTCCGTCCCTGACACTGACACACTGCGCCACTCCCTGATACTGACACACTGCATCCCTCCCTGATACTGACACACTGCGTCCGTCCCTGACACTGACACACTGCGCCACTCCCTGATACTGACACACTGCGTCCCTCCCTGATACTGACACACTGCGTCCCTCCCCGAGACTAACACACTGCGTCCTTCCCTGATACTGAGACACTGCGTGCGTCCCCGACACTGACACACTGCGTCCGTCCCCGACACTGACACACTGCGTCCCTCCCCGAAGCTGACACACTGAGTCCGTCCCCGACACTGACACACTGCGTCCGTCCCTGATAATGACACACTGCGTCCGTCCCCGACACTGACACACTGCGTCCCTCCCCGACACTGACACACTGCGTCAATCCCCGACACTGACACACTGCGTCCGTCCCCGACACTGACACACTGCGTCCCTCCCCGACACTGACACACTGCGTCCGTCCCTGATAATGACACGCTACGTCCGTCCCTGATACTGACACACTGCGTCCGTCCCCGAAACTGACACACTGCGTCCGTCCCCGACACTAACACACTGCGTCCGTCCCCGACACTAACACACTGCGTCCCTCCCCGACACTGACACACTGCGTCCTTCCCTGATAGTGACACACTGCTTCCGTCCCTGATACTGACACACGGCGTCCTTCCCTGATACTGACACACTGCGTCCGACCCTGACACTGACACACTGCTTCCTTCCCTGATACTAACACAATGCGTAGGTCCCTTACACTGACACAATGCGTCCGTCCCCGATACTGACACACTGCGTCCTTCCCTGACACTGACACACTGCGTCCTTCCCTGACAATGACACACTGCGTCCTTCCCTGATACTGACACACTGCGTCCGCCTCTGACACACTGCGTCCTTCCCTGACACTGACACACTGCGTCCGCCTCTGACACTGACACACTGCGTACCTCTCCGACACTGACACACTGCGTCCCTCCCTGACACTGACACACCGCGTCCGTCCCTGATACTGACACGCGGCGTCCGTCCCCAACACTGACACACTGCGTCCATCTCTGATACTGACTCACTGCGTCCGTCCCCGCCACTGACACACTGCGTCCTTCCCTGATACTGACACACTGCGTCCTTCCCTGATACTGACACACTGCGTCCTTCCCTGATACTGACACAATGCGTCCATCTCTGACACTGACACACTGCGTCCTTCCCTGATAGTGACACACTGCGTCCCTCCCTGATACTGACACACTGCGTCCGTCCCCGATACTGACACACTGCGTCCCTCCCTGATACTGACACACTGCGTCCGTCCCTGACACAGACACACTGGGTCCTTCCCTGACACTGACACACGGCGTCCGCCTCTGACACTGACACACTGCGTTCTTCCCTGACACTGACACAATGCGTCCTTCCCTGACACTGACACACTGCGTCCGCCTCTGACACTGACACACTGCGTCCTTCCCTGACACTGACACACTGCGTCCTTCCCTGATACTGACACGCTGCGTCCTTCCCTGATACTGACACACTGCGTCCGTCCCCGACACTGACACACTGCGTCCGTCCTCGACACTGACACACTGAGTCCGTCCCCGACACTGACACACTGCGTCCCTCCCTGACACTGACACACTACGTCCTTCCCTGACACTGACCCTCTGCGTCCTTCCCTGACACTGACACACGGCGCCCCTCCCTGTTACTGACACACTGCATCCCTCCCTGATACTGACACACTGCGTCCGTCCCTGACACTGACACACTGCGCCACTCCCTGATACTGACACACTGCATCCCTCCCTGATACTGACACACTGCGTCCGTCCCTGACACTGACACACTGCGCCACTCCCTGATACTGACACACTGCGTCCCTCCCTGATAGTGACACACTGCGTCCGTTCCCTACACTGACACACTGCGTCCGTCCCCGACACTGACACACTGCGCCACTCCCTGATACTGACACACTGCGTCCCTCCCTGATACTAACACACTGCGTCCGTTCCCTACACTGACACACTGCGTCCGTCCCCGACACTGACACACTGCGTCCCTCCCTGACACTGACACACTGCGTCCGTCCCTGACACTGACACACTGCGTCCTTCCCTGATACAGACACGCTGCATCCTTCCCTGATACTGACACGCTGCGTCCCTCCCCGACACTAACACACTGCGTCCTTCCCTGATACTGACACACTGCGTGCGTCCCCGACACTGACACACTGCGTCCGTCCCCGACACTGACACACTGCGTCCCTCCCCGAAGCTGACACACTGAGTCCGTCCCGACACTGACACACTGCGTCCCTCCCTGACACTGACACACTGCGTCGATCCCTGATACTGACACATTGCGTCCTTCCCTGACACTGACACACTGCGTACCTCTCCGACACTGACACACTGCGTCCCTCCCTGACACTGACACACCGCGTCCGTCCCTGATACTGACACGCGGCGTCCGTCCCCAACACTGACACACTGCGTCCATCTCTGATACTGACTCACTGCGTCCGTCCCCGACACTGACACACTGCGTCCCTCCCTGATACTGACACACTGCGTCCGTCCCTGACACAGACACACTGGGTCCTTCCCTGACACTGACACACGGCGTCCGCCTCTGACACTGACACACTGCGTTCTTCCCTGACACTGACACAATGCGTCCTTCCCTGACACTGACACACTGCGTCCGCCTCTGACACTGACACACTGCGTCCTTCCCTGACACTGACACACTGCGTCCTTCCCTGATACTGACACGCTGCGTCCTTCCCCGACACTGACACACTGCGTCCCTCCCTGACACTGACACACTACGTCCTTCCCTGACACTGACCCACTGCGTCCTTCCCTGACACTGACACACGGCGCCCCTCCCTGATACTGACACACTGCATCCCTCCCTGATACTGACACACTGCGTCCGTCCCTGACACTGACACACTGCGCCACTCCCTGATACTGACACACTGCGTCCCTCCCTGATACTAACACACTGCGTCCGTTCCCTACACTGACACACTGCGTCCGTCCCCGACACTGACACACTGCGTCCCTCCCTGACACTGACACACTGCGTCCGTCCCTGACTCTGACACACTGCGTCCTTCCCTGATACAGACACGCTGCATCCTTCCCTGATACTGACACGCTGCGTCCCTCCCCGACACTAACACACTGCGTCCTTCCCTGATACTGAGACACTGCGTGCGTCCCCGACACTGACACACTGCGTCCGTCCCCGACACTGACACACTGCGTCCCTCCCCGAAGCTGACACACTGAGTCCGTCCCCGACACTGACACACTGCGTCCGTCCCTGGTAATGACACACTGCGTCCGTCCCCGACACTGACACACTGCGTCCCTCCCCGACACTGACACACTGCGTCAATCCTCGACACTGACACACTGCGTCCTTCCCCGACACTGACACACTGCGTCCCTCCCCGACACTGACACACTGCGTCCGTCCCTGATAATGACACGCTACGTCCGTCCCTGATACTGACACACTGCGTCCGTTCCCGAAACTGACACACTGCGTCCGTCCCCGACACTAACACACTGCGTCCGTCCCCGACACTAACACACTGCGTCCCTCCCCGACACTGACACACTGCGTCCTTCCCTGATAGTGACACACTGCGTCCGTCCCTGATACTGACACACGGCGTCCTTCCCTGATACTGACACACTGCGTCCGACCCTGACACTGACACACTGCGTCCTTCCCTGATACTAACACAATGCGTAGGTCCCTTACACTGACACAATGCGTCCGTCCCCGATACTGACACACTGCGTCCTTCCCTGACACTGACACACTGCGTCCTTCCCTGACAATGACACACTGCGTCCTTCCCTGATACTGACACACTGCGTCCGCCTCTGACTCTGACACACTGCGTCCTTCCCTGACACTGACACACTGCGTCCGCCTCTGACACTGACACACTGCGTACCTCTCCGACACTGACACACTGCGTCCCTCCCTGACACTGACACACCGCGTCCGTCCCTGATACTGACACGCGGCGTCCGTCCCCAACACTGACACACTGCGTCCATCTCTGATACTGACTCACTGCGTCCGTCCTCGCCACTGACACACTGCGTCCTTCCCTGATACTGACACACTGCGTCCCTCCCTGATACTGACACACTGCGTCCTTCCCTGATACTGACACAATGCGTCCATCTCTGACACTGACACACTGTGTCCTTCCCTGATAGTGACACACTGCGTCCCTCCCTGATACTGACACACTGCGTCCGTCCCCGATACTGACACACTGCGTCCCTCCCTGATACTGACACACTGCGTCCGTCCCTGACACAGACACACTGGGTCCTTCCCTGACACTGACACACGGCGTCCGCCTCTGACACTGACACACTGCGTTCTTCCCTGACACTGACACAATGCGTCCTTCCCTGACACTGACACACTGCGTCCGCCTCTGACACTGACACACTGCGTCCTTCCCTGACACTGACACACTGCGTCCTTCCCTGATACTGACACGCTGCGTCCTTCCCCGACACTGACACACTGCGTCCCTCCCTGACACTGACACACTACGTCCTTCCCTGACACTGACCCACTGCGTCCTTCCCTGACACTGACACACGGCGCCCCTCCCTGATACTGACACACTGCATCCCTCCCTGATACTGACACACTGCGTCCGTCCCTGACACTGACACACTGCGCCACTCCCTGATACTGACACACTGCGTCCCTCCCTGATACTAACACACTGCGTCCGTTCCCTACACTGACACACTGCGTCCGTCCCCGACACTGACACACTGCGTCCCTCCCTGACACTGACACACTGCGTCCGTCCCTGACACTGACACACTGCGTCCTTCCCTGATACAGACACGCTGCATCCTTCCCTGATACTGACACGCTGCGTCCCTCCCCGACACTAACACACTGCGTCCTTCCCTGATACTGACACACTGCGTGCGTCCCCGACACTGACACACTGCGTCCGTCCCCGAAGCTGACACACTGAGTCCGTCCCGACACTGACACACTGCGTCCCTCCCTGACACTGACACACTGCGTCGATCCCTGATACTGACACATTGCGTCTTTCCCTGACACTGACACACTGCGTACCTCTCCGACACTGACACACTGCGTACCTCTCCGACACTGACACACTGCGTACCTCTCCGACACTGACACACTGCGTCCGTCCCTGATACTGACACGCGGCGTCCCTCCCTGATACTGACACACTGCGTCCTTCCCTGATACTGACACAATGCGTCCATCTCTGACACTGACACACTGTGTCCTTCCCTGATAGTGACACACTGCGTCCCTCCCTGATACTGACACACTGCGTCCGTCCCCGATACTGACACACTGCGTCCCTCCCTGATACTGACACACTGCGTCCGTCCCTGACACAGACACACTGGGTCCTTCCCTGACACTGACACACGGCGTCCTCCTCTGACACTGACACACTGCGTTCTTCCCTGACACTGACACAATGCGTCCTTCCCTGACACTGACACACTGCGTCCGCCTCTGACACTGACACACTGCGTCCTTCCCTGACACTGACACACTGCGTCCTTCCCTGATACTGACACGCTGCGTCCTTCCCCGACACTGACACACTGCGTCCCTCCCTGACACTGACACACTACGTCCTTCCCTGACACTGACCCACTGCGTCCTTCCCTGACACTGACACACGGCGCCCCTCCCTGATACTGACACACTGCATCCCTCCCTGATACTGACACACTGCGTCCGTCCCTGACACTGACACACTGCGCCACTCCCTGATACTGACACACTGCGTCCCTCCCTGATACTAACACACTGCGTCCGTTCCCTACACTGACACACTGCGTCCGTCCCCGACACTGACACACTGCGTCCCTCCCTGACACTGACACACTGCGTCCGTCCCTGACACTGACACACTGCGTCCTTCCCTGATACAGACACGCTGCATCCTTCCCTGATACTGACACGCTGCGTCCCTCCCCGACACTAACACACTGCGTCCTTCCCTGATACTGACACACTGCGTGCGTCCCCGACACTGACACACTGCGTCCGTCCCCGAAGCTGACACACTGAGTCCGTCCCGACACTGACACACTGCGTCCCTCCCTGACACTGACACACTGCGTCGATCCCTGATACTGACACATTGCGTCTTTCCCTGACACTGACACACTGCGTACCTCTCCGACACTGACACACTGCGTACCTCTCCGACACTGACACACTGCGTACCTCTCCGACACTGACACACTGCGTCCGTCCCTGATACTGACACGCGGCGTCCGTCCCCAACACTGACACACTGCGTCCATCTCTGATACTGACTCACTGCGTCCGTCCCCGACACTGACACACTGCGTCCTTCCCTGATACTGACACACTGCGTCCTTCCCTGATACTGACACACTGCGTCCTTCCCTGATACTGACACAATGCGTCCATCTCTGACACTGACACACTGCGTCCTTCCCTGATAGTGACACACTGCGTCCCTCCCTGATACAGACACACTGCGTCCGTCCCCGATACTGACACACTGAGTCCCTCCCTGATACTGACACACTGCGTCCGTCCCTGACACAGACACACTGGGTCCTTCCCTGACACTGACACACGGCGTCCGCCTCTGACACTGACACACTGCGTTCTTCCCTGACACTGACACAATGCGTCCTTCCCTGACACTGACACACTGCGTCCGCCTCTGACACTGACACACTGCGTCCTTCCCTGACACTGACACACTGAGTCCTTCCCTGATACTGACACGCTGCGTCCTTCCTGATACTGACACACTGCGTCCGTCCCCGACACTGACACACTGCGTCCGTCCTCGACACTGACACACTGCGTCCCTCCCTGACACTGACACACTACATCCTTCCCTGACACTGACCCACTGCGTCCTTCCCTGACACTGACACACGGCGCCCCTCCCTGATACTGACACACTGCATCCCTCCCTGATACTGACACACTGCGTCCGTCCCTGACACTGACACACTGCGCCACTCCCTGATACTGACACACTGCATCCCTCCCTGATACTGACACACTGCGTCCGTCCCAGACACTGACACACTGCGCCACTCCCTGATACTGACACACTGCGTCCCTCCCTGATACTGACACACTGCGTCCGTCCCTGACACTGACACACTGCGCCACTCCCTGATACTGACACACTGCGTCCCTCCCTGATACTGGCACACTGCGTCCGTCCCCGACACTGACACACTGCGTCCCTCCCTGACACTGACACAATGCGTCCTTCCCTGACACTGACACACTGCGTCCGCCTCTGACACTGACACACTGCGTCCTTCCCTGACACTGACACACTGCGTCCTTCCCTGATAGTGACACGCTGCGTCCTTCCGCGACACTGACACACTGCGTCCCTCCCTGACACTGACACACTACGTCCTTCCCTGACACTGACCCACTGCGTCCTTCCCTGACACTGACACACGGCGCCCCTCCCTGATACTGACACACTGCATCTTTCCCTGATACTGACACACTGCGTCCGTCCCTGACACTGACACACTGCGCCACTCCCTGATACTGACACACTGCGTCCCTCCCTGATACTAACACACTGCGTCCGTTCCCTACACTGACACACTGCGTCCGTCCCCGACACTGACACACTGCGTCCGTCCCTGACACTGACACACTGCGTCCTTCCCTGATACAGACACGCTGCATCCTTCCCTGATACTGACACGCTGCGTCCCTCCCCGACACTAACACACTGCGTCCTTCCCTGATACTGAGACACTGCGTGCGTCCCCGACACTGACACACTGCGTACGTCCCCGACACTGACACACTGCGTCCCTCCCCGAAGCTGACACACTGTGTCCGTCCCCGACACTGACACACTGCGTCCGTCCCTGATAATGACACACTGCGTCCGTCCCCGACACTGACACACTGCGTCCCTCCCCGACACTGACACACTGCGTCAATCCCCGACACTGACACACTGCGTCCGTCCCCGACACTGACACACTGCGTCCCTCCCCGACACTGACACACTGCGTCCGTCCCTGATAATGACACGCTACGTCCGTCCCTGATACTGACACACTGCGTCCGTCCCCGAAACTGACACACTGCGTCCGTCCCCGACACTAACACACTGCGTCCGTCCCCGACACTAACACACTGCGTCCCTCCCCGACACTGACACACTGCGTCCTTCCCTGATACTGACACACTGCATCCGTCCCTGATACTGACACACGGCGTCCTTCCCTGATACTGACACACTGCGTCCGACCCTGACACTGACACACTGCTTCCTTCCCTGATACTAACACAATGCGTAGGTCCCTTACACTGACACAATGCGTCCGTCCCCGATACTGACACACTGCGTCCTTCCCTGACACTGACACACTGCGTCCTTCCCTGACAATGACACACTGCGTCCTTCCCTGATACTGACACACTGCGTCCGCCTCTGACACACTGCGTCCTTCCCTGACACTGACACACTGCGTCCGCCTCTGACACTGACACACTGCGTACCTCTCCGACACTGACACACTGCGTCCCTCCCTGACACTGACACACCGCGTCCGTCCCTGATACTGACACGCGGCGTCCGTCCCCAACACTGACACACTGCGTCCATCTCTGATACTGACTCACTGCGTCCGTCCCCGCCACTGACACACTGCGTCCTTCCCTGATACTGACACACTGCGTCCTTCCCTGATACTGACACACTGCGTCCTTCCCTGATACTGACACAATGCGTCCATCTCTGACACTGACACACTGCGTCCTTCCCTGATAGTGACACACTGCGTCCCTCCCTGATACTGACACACTGCGTCCGTCCCCGATACTGACACACTGCGTCCCTCCCTGATACTGACACACTGCGTCCGTCCCTGACACAGACACACTGGGTCCTTCCCTGACACTGACACACGGCGTCCGCCTCTGACACTGACACACTGCGTTCTTCCCTGACACTGACACAATGCGTCCTTCCCTGACACTGACACACTGCGTCCGCCTCTGACACTGACACACTGCGTCCTTCCCTGACACTGACACACTGCGTCCTTCCCTGATACTGACACGCTGCGTCCTTCCCTGATACTGACACACTGCGTCCGTCCCCGACACTGACACACTGCGTCCGTCCTCGACACTGACACACTGAGTCCGTCCCCGACACTGACACACTGCGTCCCTCCCTGACACTGACACACTACGTCCTTCCCTGACACTGACCCTCTGCGTCCTTCCCTGACACTGACACACGGCGCCCCTCCCTGTTACTGACACACTGCATCCCTCCCTGATACTGACACACTGCGTCCGTCCCTGACACTGACACACTGCGCCACTCCCTGATACTGACACACTGCATCCCTCCCTGATACTGACACACTGCGTCCGTCCCTGACACTGACACACTGCGCCACTCCCTGATACTGACACACTGCGTCCCTCCCTGATAGTGACACACTGCGTCCGTTCCCTACACTGACACACTGCGTCCGTCCCCGACACTGACACACTGCGTCCCTCCCTGACACTGACACAATGCGTCCTTCCCTGACACTGACACACTGCGTCCGCCTCTGACACTGACACACTGCGTCCTTCCCTGACACTGGCACACTGCGTCCTTCCTTGATACTGACACGCTGCGTCCTTCCCCGACACTGACACACTGCGTCCCTCCCTGACACTGACACACTACGTCCTTCCCTGACACTGACCCACTGCGTCCTTCCCTGACACTGACACACGGCGCCCCTCCCTGATACTGACAAACTGCATCCCTCCCTGATACTGACACACTGCGTCCGTCCCTGACACTGACACACTGCGCCACTCCCTGATACTGACACACTGCGTCCCTCCCTGATACTAACACACTGCGTCCGTTCCCTACACTGACACACTGCGTCCGTCCCCGACACTGACACACTGCGTCCCTCCCTGACACTGACACACTGCGTCCGTCCCTGACACTGACACACTGCGTCCTTCCCTGATACAGACACGCTGCATCCTTCCCTGATACTGACACGCTGCGTCCCTCCCCGACACCAACACACTGCGTCCTTCCCTGATACTGACACACTGCGTGCGTCCCCGACACTGACACACTGAGTCCGTCCCGACACTGACACACTGCGTCCCTCCCTGACACTGACACACTGCGTCGATCCCTGATACTGACACATTGCGTCCTTCCCTGACACTGACACACTGCGTACCTCTCCGACACTGACACACTGCGTCCCTCCCTGACACTGACACACCGCGTCCGTCCCTGATACTGACACGCGGCGTCCGTCCCCAACACTGACACACTGCGTCCATCTCTGATACTGACTCACTGCGTCCGTCCCCGACACTGACACACTGCGTCCTTCCCTGATACTGACACACTGCGTCCTTCCCTGATACTGACACACTGCGTCCTTCCCTGATACTGACACAATGCGTCCATCTCTGACACTGACACACTGCGTCCTTCCCTGATAGTGACACACTGCGTCCCTCCCTGATACAGACACACTGCGTCCGTCCCCGATACTGACACACTGCGTCCCTCCCTGATACTGACACACTGCGTCCGTCCCTGACACAGACACACTGGGTCCTTCCCTGACACTGACACACGGCGTCCGCCTCTGACACTGACACACTGCGTTCTTCCCTGACACTGACACAATGCGTCCTTCCCCGACACTGACACACTGCGTCCGCCTCTGACACTGACAAACTGCGTCCTTCCCTGACACTGACACACTGCGTCCTTCCCTGATACTGACACGCTGCGTCCTTCCCTGACACTGACCCACTGCGTCCTTCCCTGACACTGACACACGGCGCCCCTCCCTGATACTGACACACTGCATCCCTCCCTGATACTGACACACTGCGTCCGTCCCTGACACTGACACACTGCGCCACTCCCTGATACTGACACACTGCATCCCTCCCTGATACTGACACACTGCGTCCGTCCCTGACACTGACACACTGCGCCACTCCCTGATACTGACACACTGCGTCCCTCCCTGATACTGACACACTGCGTCCGTCCCCGAGACTGACACACTGCGTCCCTCCCTGACACTGACACAATGCGTCCTTCCCTGACACTGACACACTGCGTCCGCCTCTGACACTGACAAACTGCGTCCTTCCCTGACACTGACACACTGCGTCCTTCCCTGATACTGACACGCTGCGTCCTTCCCCGACACTGACACACTGCGTCCCTCCCTGACACTGACACACTACGTCCTTCCCTGACACTGACCCACTGCGTCCTTCCCTGACACTGACACACGGCGCCCCTCCCTGATACTGACACACTGCATCTTTCCCTGATACTGACACACTGCGTCGATCCCTGATACTGACACATTGCGTCCTTCCCTGATACAGACACACTGCGTCCTTCCCTGACACTGACACACTGCGTCCTTCCCTGATACTGACACGCTGCGTCCTTCCCTGATACTGACACACTGCGTCCGTCCCCGACACTGACACACTGCGTCCGTCCTCGACACTGACACACTGAGTCCGTCCCCGATACTGACACACTGCGCCACTCCCTGATACTGACACACTGCATCCCTCCCTGATACTGACACACTGCGTCCGTCCCTGACACTGACACACTGCGCCACTCCCTGATACTGACACACTGCGTCCCTCCCTGATAGTGACACACTGCGTCCGTTCCCTACACTGACACACTGCGTCCGTCCCCGACACTGTCACACTGCGTCCCTCCCTGACACTGACACAATGCGTCCTTCCCTGACACTGACACACTGCGTCCGCCTCTGACACTGACACACTGCGTCCTTCCCTGACACTGGCACACTGCGTCCTTCCTTGATACTGACACGCTGCGTCCTTCCCCGACACTGACACACTGCGTCCCTCCCTGACACTGACACACTACGTCCTTCCCTGACACTGACCCACTGCGTCCTTCCCTGACACTGACACACGGCGCCCCTCCCTGATACTGACAAACTGCATCCCTCCCTGATACTGACACACTGCGTCCGTCCCTGACACTGACACACTGCGCCACTCCCTGATACTGACACACTGCGTCCCTCCCTGATACTAACACACTGCGTCCGTTCCCTACACTGACACACTGCGTCCGTCCCCGACACTGACACACTGCGTCCCTCCCTGACACTGACACACTGCGTCCGTCCCTGACACTGACACACTGCGTCCTTCCCTCATACAGACACGCTGCATCCTTCCCTGATACTGACACGCTGCGTCCCTCCCCGACACCAACACACTGCGTCCTTCCCTGATACTGACACACTGCGTGCGTCCCCGACACTGACACACTGAGTCCGTCCCGACACTGACACACTGCGTCCCTCCCTGACACTGACACACTGCGTCGATCCCTGATACTGACACATTGCGTCCTTCCCTGACACTGACACACTGCGTACCTCTCCGACACTGACACACTGCGTCCCTCCCTGACACTGACACACCGCGTCCGTCCCTGATACTGACACGCGGCGTCCGTCCCCAACACTGACACACTGCGTCCATCTCTGATACTGACTCACTGCGTCCGTCCCCGACACTGACACACTGCGTCCTTCCCTGATACTGACACACTGCGTCCTTCCCTGATACTGACACACTGCGTCCTTCCCTGATACTGACACAATGCGTCCATCTCTGACACTGACACACTGCGTCCTTCCCTGATAGTGACACACTGCGTCCCTCCCTGATACAGACACACTGCGTCCGTCCACGATACTGACACACTGCGTCCCTCCCTGATACTGACACACTGCGTCCGTCCCTGACACAGACACACTGGGTCCTTCCCTGACACTGACACACGGCGTCCGCCTCTGACACTGACACACTGCGTTCTTCCCTGACACTGACACAATGCGTCCTTCCCCGACACTGACACACTGCGTCCGCCTCTGACACTGACAAACTGCGTCCTTCCCTGACACTGACACACTGCGTCCTTCCCTGATACTGACACGCTGCGTCCTTCCCTGACACTGACCCACTGCGTCCTTCCCTGACACTGACACACGGCGCCCCTCCCTGATACTGACACACTGCATCCCTCCCTGATACTGACACACTGCGTCCGTCCCTGACACTGACACACTGCGCCACTCCCTGATACTGACACACTGCATCCCTCCCTGATACTGACACACTGCGTCCGTCCCTGACACTGACACACTGCGCCACTCCCTGATACTGACACACTGCGTCCCTCCCTGATACTGACACACTGCGTCCGTCCCCGAGACTGACACACTGCGTCCCTCCCTGACACTGACACAATGCGTCCTTCCCTGACACTGACACACTGCGTCCGCCTCTGACACTGACAAACTGCGTCCTTCCCTGACACTGACACACTGCGTCCTTCCCTGATACTGACACGCTGCGTCCTTCCCCGACACTGACACACTGCGTCCCTCCCTGACACTGACACACTACGTCCTTCCCTGACACTGACCCACTGCGTCCTTCCCTGACACTGACACACGGCGCCCCTCCCTGATACTGACACACTGCATCTTTCCCTGATACTGACACACTGCGTCGATCCCTGATACTGACACATTGCGTCCTTCCCTGATACAGACACGCTGCATCCTTCCCTGATACTGACACGCTGCGTCCCTCCCCGACACTAACACACTGCGTCCTTCCCTGATACTGACACACTGCGTGCGTCCCCGACACTGACACACTGCGTCCGTCCCCGACACTGACACACTGCGTCCCTCCCCGAAGCTGACACACTGAGTCCGTCCCGACACTGAAACACTGCGTCCCTCCCTGACACTGACACACTGCGTCGATCCCTGATACTGACACATTGCGTCTTTCCCTGACACTGACACACTGCGTACCTCTCCGACACTGACACACTGCGTACCTCTCCGACACTGACACACTGCGTACCTCTCCGACACTGACACACCGCGTCCGTCCCTGATACTGACACGCGGCGTCCGTCCCCAACACTGACACACTGCGTCCATCTCTGATACTGACTCACTGCGTCCGTCCCCGACACTGACACACTGCGTCCTTCCCTGATACTGACACACTGCGTCCTTCCCTGATACTGACACACTGCGTCCTTCCCTGATACTGACACAATGCGTCCATCGCTGACACTGACACACTGCGTCCTTCCCTGATAGTGACACACTGCGTCCCTCCCTGATACAGACACACTGCGTCCGTCCCCGATACTGACACACTGCGTCCCTCCCTGATACTGACACACTGCGTCCGTCCCTGACACAGACACACTGGGTCCTTCCCTGACACTGACACACGGCGTCCGCTTCTGACACTGACACACTGCGTTCTTCCCTGACACTGACACAATGCGTCCTTCCCTGACACTGACACACTGCGTCCGCCTCTGACACTGACACACTGCGTCCGCCTCTGACACTGACACACTGCGTCCTTCCCTGACACTGACACGCTTCGTCCTTCCTGATACTGACACACTGCGTCCGTCCCCGACACTGACACACTGCGTCCGTCCTCGACACTGACACACTGCGTCCCTCCCTGACACTGACACACTACGTCCTTCCCTGACACTGACCCACTGCGTCCTTCCCTGACACTGACACACGGCGCCCCTCCCTGATACTGACACACTGCATCCCTCCCTGATACTGACACACTGCGTCCGTCCCTGACACTGACACACTGCGCCACTCCCTGATACTGACACACTGCATCCCTCCCTGATACTGACACACTGCGTCCGTCCCTGACACTGACACACTGCGCCACTCCCTGATACTGACACACTGCGTCCCTCCCTGATACTGACACACTGCGTCCGTCCCTGACACTGACACACTGCGCCACTCCCTGATACTGACACACTGCGTCCCTCCCTGATACTGACACACTGCGTCCGTCCCCGACACTGACACACTGCGTCCCTCCCTGACACTGACACAATGCGTCCTTCCCTGACACTGACACACTGCGTCCGCCTCTGACACTGACACACTGCGTCCTTCCCTGACACTGACACACTGCGTCCTTCCCTGATAGTGACACGCTGCGTCCTTCCGCGACACTGACACACTGCGTCAATCCCCGACACTGAGACACTGCGTCCGTCCCCGACACTGACACACTGCGTCCCTCCCCGACACTGACACACTGCGTCCGTCCCTGATAATGACACGCTACGTCCGTCCCTGATACTGACACACTGCGTCCGTCCCCGAAACTGACACACTGCGTCCGTCCCTGACACTAACACACTGCGTCCGTCCCCGACACTAACACACTGCGTCCCTCCCCGACACTGACACACTGCGTCCTTCCCTGATACTGACACACTGCATCCGTCCCTGATACTGACACACGGCGTCCTTCCCTGATACTGACACACTGCGTCCGACCCTGACACTGACACACTGCTTCCTTCCCTGATACTAACACAATGCGTAGGTCCCTTACACTGACACAATGCGTCCGTCCCCGATACTGACACACTGCGTCCTTCCCTGACACTGACACACTGCGTCCTTCCCTGACAATGACACACTGCGTCCTTCCCTGATACTGACACACTGCGTCCGCCTCTGACACACTGCGTCCTTCCCTGACACTGACACACTGCGTCCGCCTCTGACACTGACACACTGCGTACCTCTCCGACACTGACACACTGCGTCCCTCCCTGACACTGACACACCGCGTCCGTCCCTGATACTGACACGCGGCGTCCGTCCCCAACACTGACACACTGCGTCCATCTCTGATACTGACTCACTGCGTCCGTCCCCGCCACTGACACACTGCGTCCTTCCCTGATACTGACACACTGCGTCCTTCCCTGATACTGACACACTGCGTCCTTCCCTGATACTGACACAATGCGTCCATCTCTGACACTGACACACTGCGTCCTTCCCTGATAGTGACACACTGCGTCCCTCCCTGATACTGACACACTGCGTCCGTCCCCGATACTGACACACTGCGTCCCTCCCTGATACTGACACACTGCGTCCGTCCCTGACACAGACACACTGGGTCCTTCCCTGACACTGACACACGGCGTCCGCCTCTGACACTGACACACTGCGTTCTTCCCTGACACTGACACAATGCGTCCTTCCCTGACACTGACACACTGCGTCCGCCTCTGACACTGACACACTGCGTCCTTCCCTGACACTGACACACTGCGTCCTTCCCTGATACTGACACGCTGCGTCCTTCCCTGATACTGACACACTGCGTCCGTCCCCGACACTGACACACTGCGTCCGTCCTCGACACTGACACACTGAGTCCGTCCCCGACACTGACACACTGCGTCCCTCCCTGACACTGACACACTACGTCCTTCCCTGACACTGACCCTCTGCGTCCTTCCCTGACACTGACACACGGCGCCCCTCCCTGTTACTGACACACTGCATCCCTCCCTGATACTGACACACTGCGTCCGTCCCTGACACTGACACACTGCGCCACTCCCTGATACTGACACACTGCATCCCTCCCTGATACTGACACACTGCGTCCGTCCCTGACACTGACACACTGCGCCACTCCCTGATACTGACACACTGCGTCCCTCCCTGATAGTGACACACTGCGTCCGTTCCCTACACTGACACACTGCGTCCGTCCCCGACACTGACACACTGCGTCCCTCCCTGACACTGACACAATGCGTCCTTCCCTGACACTGACACACTGCGTCCGCCTCTGACACTGACACACTGCGTCCTTCCCTGACACTGGCACACTGCGTCCTTCCTTGATACTGACACGCTGCGTCCTTCCCCGACACTGACACACTGCGTCCCTCCCTGACACTGACACACTACGTCCTTCCCTGACACTGACCCACTGCGTCCTTCCCTGACACTGACACACGGCGCCCCTCCCTGATACTGACAAACTGCATCCCTCCCTGATACTGACACACTGCGTCCGTCCCTGACACTGACACACTGCGCCACTCCCTGATACTGACACACTGCGTCCCTCCCTGATACTAACACACTGCGTCCGTTCCCTACACTGACACACTGCGTCCGTCCCCGACACTGACACACTGCGTCCCTCCCTGACACTGACACACTGCGTCCGTCCCTGACACTGACACACTGCGTCCTTCCCTCATACAGACACGCTGCATCCTTCCCTGATACTGACACGCTGCGTCCCTCCCCGACACCAACACACTGCGTCCTTCCCTGATACTGACACACTGCGTGCGTCCCCGACACTGACACACTGAGTCCGTCCCGACACTGACACACTGCGTCCCTCCCTGACACTGACACACTGCGTCGATCCCTGATACTGACACATTGCGTCCTTCCCTGACACTGACACACTGCGTACCTCTCCGACACTGACACACTGCGTCCCTCCCTGACACTGACACACCGCGTCCGTCCCTGATACTGACACGCGGCGTCCGTCCCCAACACTGACACACTGCGTCCATCTCTGATACTGACTCACTGCGTCCGTCCCCGACACTGACACACTGCGTCCTTCCCTGATACTGACACACTGCGTCCTTCCCTGATACTGACACACTGCGTCCTTCCCTGATACTGACACAATGCGTCCATCTCTGACACTGACACACTGCGTCCTTCCCTGATAGTGACACACTGCGTCCCTCCCTGATACAGACACACTGCGTCCGTCCCCGATACTGACACACTGCGTCCCTCCCTGATACTGACACACTGCGTCCGTCCCTGACACAGACACACTGGGTCCTTCCCTGACACTGACACACGGCGTCCGCCTCTGACACTGACACACTGCGTTCTTCCCTGACACTGACACAATGCGTCCTTCCCCGACACTGACACACTGCGTCCGCCTCTGACACTGACAAACTGCGTCCTTCCCTGACACTGACACACTGCGTCCTTCCCTGATACTGACACGCTGCGTCCTTCCCTGACACTGACCCACTGCGTCCTTCCCTGACACTGACACACGGCGCCCCTCCCTGATACTGACACGCTGCATCCCTCCCTGATACTGACACACTGCGTCCGTCCCTGACACTGACACACTGCGCCACTCCCTGATACTGACACACTGCATCCCTCCCTGATACTGACACACTGCGTCCGTCCCTGACACTGACACACTGCGCCACTCCCTGATACTGACACACTGCGTCCCTCCCTGATACTGACACACTGCGTCCGTCCCCGAGACTGACACACTGCGTCCCTCCCTGACACTGACACAATGCGTCCTTCCCTGACACTGACACACTGCGTCCGCCTCTGACACTGACAAACTGCGTCCTTCCCTGACACTGACACACTGCGTCCTTCCCTGATACTGACACGCTGCGTCCTTCCCCGACACTGACACACTGCGTCCCTCCCTGACACTGACACACTACGTCCTTCCCTGACACTGACCCACTGCGTCCTTCCCTGACACTGACACACGGCGCCCCTCCCTGATACTGACACACTGCATCTTTCCCTGATACTGACACACTGCGTCGATCCCTGATACTGACACATTGCGTCCTTCCCTGATACAGACACACTGCGTCCTTCCCTGACACTGACACACTGCGTCCTTCCCTGATACTGACACGCTGCGTCCTTCCCTGATACTGACACACTGCGTCTGTCCCCGACACTGACACACTGCGTCCGTCCTCGACACTGACACACTGAGTCCGTCCCCGACACTGACACACTGCGTCCCTCCCTGACACTGACACACTACGTCCTTCCCTGACACTGACCCTCTGCGTCCTTCCCTGACACTGACACACGGCGCCCCTCCCTGTTACTGACACACTGCATCCCTCCCTGATACTGACACACTGCGTCCGTCCCTGACACTGACACACTGCGCCACTCCCTGATACTGACACACTGCATCCCTCCCTGATACTGACACACTGCGTCCGTCCCTGACACTGACACACTGCGCCACTCCCTGATACTGACACACTGCGTCCCTCCCTGATAGTGACACACTGCGTCCGTTCCCTACACTGACACACTGCGTCCGTCCCCGACACTGACACACTGCGTCCCTCCCTGACACTGACACAATGCGTCCTTCCCTGACACTGACACACTGCGTCCGCCTCTGACACTGACACACTGCGTCCTTCCCTGACACTGGCACACTGCGTCCTTCCTTGATACTGACACGCTGCGTCCTTCCCCGACACTGACACACTGCGTCCCTCCCTGACACTGACACACTACGTCCTTCCCTGACACTGACCCACTGCGTCCTTCCCTGACACTGACACACGGCGCCCCTCCCTGATACTGACAAACTGCATCCCTCCCTGATACTGACACACTGCGTCCGTCCCTGACACTGACACACTGCGCCACTCCCTGATACTGACACACTGCGTCCCTCCCTGATACTAACACACTGCGTCCGTTCCCTACACTGACACACTGCGTCCGTCCCCGACACTGACACACTGCGTCCCTCCCTGACACTGACACACTGCGTCCGTCCCTGACACTGACACACTGCGTCCTTCCCTGATACAGACACGCTGCATCCTTCCCTGATACTGACACGCTGCGTCCCTCCCCGACACCAACACACTGCGTCCTTCCCTGATACTGACACACTGCGTGCGTCCCCGACACTGACACACTGAGTCCGTCCCGACACTGACACACTGCGTCCCTCCCTGACACTGACACACTGCGTCGATCCCTGATACTGACACATTGCGTCCTTCCCTGACACTGACACACTGCGTACCTCTCCGACACTGACACACTGCGTCCCTCCCTGACACTGACACACCGCGTCCGTCCCTGATACTGACACGCGGCGTCCGTCCCCAACACTGACACACTGCGTCCATCTCTGATACTGACTCACTGCGTCCGTCCCCGACACTGACACACTGCGTCCTTCCCTGATACTGACACACTGCGTCCTTCCCTGATACTGACACACTGCGTCCTTCCCTGATACTGACACAATGCGTCCATCTCTGACACTGACACACTGCGTCCTTCCCTGATAGTGACACACTGCGTCCCTCCCTGATACAGACACACTGCGTCCGTCCACGATACTGACACACTGCGTCCCTCCCTGATACTGACACACTGCGTCCGTCCCTGACACAGACACACTGGGTCCTTCCCTGACACTGACACACGGCGTCCGCCTCTGACACTGACACACTGCGTTCTTCCCTGACACTGACACAATGCGTCCTTCCCCGACAAAAACACACTGCGTCCGCCTCTGACACTGACAAACTGCGTCCTTCCCTGACACTGACACACTGCGTCCTTCCCTGATACTGACACGCTGCGTCCTTCCCTGACACTGACCCACTGCGTCCTTCCCTGACACTGACACACGGCGCCCCTCCCTGATACTGACACACTGCATCCCTCCCTGATACTGACACACTGCGTCCGTCCCTGACACTGACACACTGCGCCACTCCCTGATACTGACACACTGCATCCCTCCCTGATACTGACACACTGCGTCCGTCCCTGACACTGACACACTGCGCCACTCCCTGATACTGACACACTGCGTCCCTCCCTGATACTGACACACTGCGTCCGTCCCCGAGACTGACACACTGCGTCCCTCCCTGACACTGACACAATGCGTCCTTCCCTGACACTGACACACTGCGTCCGCCTCTGACACTGACAAACTGCGTCCTTCCCTGACACTGACACACTGCGTCCTTCCCTGATACTGACACGCTGCGTCCTTCCCCGACACTGACACACTGCGTCCCTCCCTGACACTGACACACTACGTCCTTCCCTGACACTGACCCACTGCGTCCTTCCCTGACACTGACACACGGCGCCCCTCCCTGATACTGACACACTGCATCTTTCCCTGATACTGACACACTGCGTCGATCCCTGATACTGACACATTGCGTCCTTCCCTGATACAGACACGCTGCATCCTTCCCTGATACTGACACGCTGCGTCCCTCCCCGACACTAACACACTGCGTCCTTCCCTGATACTGACACACTGCGTGCGTCCCCGACAATGACACACTGCGTCCGTCCCCGACACTGACACACTGCGTCCCTCCCCGAAGCTGACACACTGAGTCCGTCCCGACACTGACACACTGCGTCCCTCCCTGACACTGACACACTGCGTCGATCCCTGATACTGACACATTGCGTCTTTCCCTGACACTGACACACTGCGTACCTCTCCGACACTGACACACTGCGTACCTCTCCGACACTGACACACTGCGTACCTCTCCGACACTGACACACCGCGTCCGTCCCTGATACTGACACGCGGCGTCCGTCCCCAACACTGACACACTGCGTCCATCTCTGATACTGACTCACTGCGTCCGTCCCCGACACTGACACACTGCGTCCTTCCCTGATACTGACACACTGCGTCCTTCCCTGATACTGACACACTGCGTCCTTCCCTGATACTGACACAATGCGTCCATCGCTGACACTGACACACTGCGTCCTTCCCTGATAGTGACACACTGCGTCCCTCCCTGATACAGACACACTGCGTCCGTCCCCGATACTGACACACTGCGTCCCTCCCTGATACTGACACACTGCGTCCGTCCCTGACACAGACACACTGGGTCCTTCCCTGACACTGACACACGGCGTCCGCTTCTGACACTGACACACTGCGTTCTTCCCTGACACTGACACAATGCGTCCTTCCCTGACACTGACACACTGCGTCCGCCTCTGACACTGACACACTGCGTCCGCCTCTGACACTGACACACTGCGTCCTTCCCTGACACTGACACGCTTCGTCCTTCCTGATACTGACACACTGCGTCCGTCCCCGACACTGACACACTGCGTCCGTCCTCGACACTGACACACTGCGTCCCTCCCTGACACTGACACACTACGTCCTTCCCTGACACTGACCCACTGCGTCCTTCCCTGACACTGACACACGGCGCCCCTCCCTGATACTGACACACTGCATCCCTCCCTGATACTGACACACTGCGTCCGTCCCTGACACTGACACACTGCGCCACTCCCTGATACTGACACACTGCATCCCTCCCTGATACTGACACACTGCGTCCGTCCCTGACACTGACACACTGCGCCACTCCCTGATACTGACACACTGCGTCCCTCCCTGATACTGACACACTGCGTCCGTCCCTGACACTGACACACTGCGCCACTCCCTGATACTGACACACTGCGTCCCTCCCTGATACTGACACACTGCGTCCGTCCCCGACACTGACACACTGCGTCCCTCCCTGACACTGACACAATGCGTCCTTCCCTGACACTGACACACTGCGTCCGTCCCTGATAATGACACACTGCGTCCGTCCCCGACACTGACACACTGCGTCCCTCCCCGACACTGACACACTGCGTCAATCCCCGACACTGACACACTGCGTCCGTCCCCGACACTGACACACTGCGTCCCTCCCCGACACTGACACACTGCGTCCGTCCCTGATAATGACACGCTACGTCCGTCCCTGATACTGACACACTGCGTCCGTCCCCGAAACTGACACACTGCGTCCGTCCCCGACACTAACACACTGCGTCCGTCCCCGACACTAACACACTGCGTCCCTCCCCGACACTGACACACTGCGTCCTTCCCTGATAGTGACACACTGCGTCCGTCCCTGATACTGACACACGGCGTCCTTCCCTGATACTGACACACTGCGTCCGACCCTGACACTGACACACTGCGTCCTTCCCTGATACTAACACAATGCGTAGGTCCCTTACACTGACACAATGCGTCCGTCCCCGATACTGACACACTGCGTCCTTCCCTGACACTGACACACTGCGTCCTTCCCTGACAATGACACACTGCGTCCTTCCCTGATACTGACACACTGCGTCCGCCTCTGACTCTGACACACTGCGTCCGCCTCTGACACTGACACACTGCGTACCTCTCCGACACTGACACACTGCGTCCCTCCCTGACACTGACACACCGCGTCCGTCCCTGATACTGACACGCGGCGTCCGTCCCCAACACTGACACACTGCGTCCATCTCTGATACTGACTCACTGCGTCCGTCCCCGCCACTGACACACTGCGTCCTTCCCTGATACTGACACACTGCGTCCTTCCCTGATACTGACACACTGCGTCCTTCCCTGATACTGACACAATGCGTCCATCTCTGACACTGACACACTGCGTCCTTCCCTGATAGTGACACACTGCGTCCCTCCCTGATACTGACACACTGCGTCCGTCCCCGATACTGACACACTGCGTCCCTCCCTGATACTGACACACTGCGTCCGTCCCTGACACAGACACACTGGGTCCTTCCCTGACACTGACACACGGCGTCCGCCTCTGACACTGACACACTGCGTTCTTCCCTGACACTGACACAATGCGTCCTTCCCTGACACTGACACACTGCGTCCGCCTCTGACACTGACACACTGCGTCCTTCCCTGACACTGACACACTGCGTCCTTCCCTGATACTGACACGCTGCGTCCTTCCCTGATACTGACACACTGCGTCCGTCCCCGACACTGACACACTGCGTCCGTCCTCGACACTGACACACTGAGTCCGTCCCCGACACTGACACACTGCGTCCCTCCCTGACACTGACACACTACGTCCTTCCCTGACACTGACCCTCTGCGTCCTTCCCTGACACTGACACACGGCGCCCCTCCCTGTTACTGACACACTGCATCCCTCCCTGATACTGACACACTGCGTCCGTCCCTGACACTGACACACTGCGCCACTCCCTGATACTGACACACTGCATCCCTCCCTGATACTGACACACTGCGTCCGTCCCTGACACTGACACACTGCGCCACTCCCTGATACTGACACACTGCGTCCCTCCCTGATAGTGACACACTGCGTCCGTTCCCTACACTGACACACTGCGTCCGTCCCCGACACTGACACACTGCGTCCCTCCCTGACACTCACACAATGCGTCCTTCCCTGACACTGACACACTGCGTCCGCCTCTGACACTGACACACTGCGTCCTTCCCTGACACTGACACACTGCGTCCTTCCTTGATACTGACACGCTGCGTACTTCCCCGACACTGACACACTGCGTCCCTCCCTGACACTGACACACTACGTCCTTCCCTGACACTGACCCACTGCGTCCTTCCCTGACACTGACACACGGCGCCCCTCCCTGATACTGACACACTGCATCCCTCCCTGATACTGACACACTGCGTCCGTCCCTGACACTGACACACTGCGCCACTCCCTGATACTGACACACTGCGTCCCTCCCTGATACTAACACACTGCGTCCATTCCCTACACTGACACACTGCGTCCCTCCCCGACACTGACACACTGCGTTCCTCCCTGACACTGACACACTGCGTCCGTCCCTGACACTGACACACTGCGTCCTTCCCTGATACAGACACGCTGCATCCTTCCCTGATACTGACACGCTGCGTCCCTCCCCGACACTAACACACTGCGTCCTTCCCTGATACTGACACACTGCGTGCGTCCCCGACACTGACACACTGCGTCCGTCCCCGACACTGACACGCTGCGTCCCTCCCCGAAGCTGACACACTGAGTCCGTCCCGACACTGACACACTGCGTCCCTCCCTGACACTGACACACTGCCTCGATCCCTGATACTGACACATTGCGTCCTTCCCTGACACTGACACACTGCGTACCTCTCCGACTCTGACACACTGCGTCCCTCCCTGACACTGACACACCGCGTCCGTCCCTGATACTGACACGCGGCGTCCGTCCCCAACACTGACACACAGCGTCCATCTCTGATACTGACTCACTGCGTCCGTCCCCGACACTGACACACTGCGTCCTTCCCTGATACTGACACACTGCGTCCTTCCCTGATACTGACACACTGCGTCCTTCCCTGATACTGACACAATGCGTCCATCTCTGACACTGACACACTGCGTCCTTCCCTGATAGTGACACACTGCGTCCCTCCCTGATACAGACACACTGCGTCCGTCCCCGATACTGACACACTGCGTCCCTCCCTGATACTGACACACTGCGTCCGTCCCTGACACAGACACACTGGGTCCTTCCCTGACACTGACACACGGCGTCCGCCTCTGACACTGACACACTGCGTTCTTCCCTGACACTGACACAATGCGTCCTTCCCCGACACTGACACACTGTGTCCGCCTCTGACACTGACACACTGCGTCCTTCCCTGACACTGACACACTGCGTCCTTCCCTGATACTGACACGCTGCGTCCTTCCCTGACACTGACCCACTGCGTCCTTCCCTGACACTGACACACGGCGCCCCTCCCTGATACTGACACACTGCATCCCTCCCTGATACTGACACACTGCGTCCGTCCCTGACACTGACACACTGCGCCACTCCCTGATACTGACACACTGCATCCCTCCCTGATACTGACACACTGCGTCCGTCCCTGACACTGACACACTGCGCCACTCCCTGATACTGACACACTGCGTCCCTCCCTGATACTGACACACTGCGTCCGTTCCCTACACTGACACACTGCGTCCGTCCCCGAGACTGACACACTGCGTCCCTCCCTGACACTGACACAATGCGTCCTTCCCTGACACTGACACACTGCGTCCGCCTCTGACACTGACAAACTGCGTCTTTCCCTGACACTGACACACTGCGTCCTTCCCTGATACTGACACGCTGCGTCCTTCCCCGACACTGACACACTGCGTCCCTCCCTGACACTGACACACTACGTCCTTCCCTGACACTGACACACTGCGTCCGCCTCTGACACTGACACACTGCGTCCTTCCCTGACACTGACACACTGCGTCCTTCCCTGATACTGACACGCTGCGTCCTTCCCTGACACTGACCCACTGCGTCCTTCCCTTACACTGACACACGGCGCCCCTCCCTGATACTGACACACTGCATCCCTCCCTGATACTGAGACACTGCGTCCGTCCCTGACACTGACACACTGCGCCACTCCCTGATACTGACACACTGCATCCCTCCCTGATACTGACACACTGCATCCGTCCCTGACACTGACACACTGCGCCACTCCCTGATACTGACACACTGCGTCCCTCCCTGATACTGACACACTGCGTCCGTTCCCTACACTGACACACTGCGTCCGTCCCCGAGACTGACACACTGCGTCCCTCCCTGACACTGACACAATGCGTCCTTCCCTGACACTGACACACTGCGTCCGCCTCTGACACTGACAAACTGCGTCCTTCCCTGACACTGACACACTGCGTCCTTCCCTGATACTGACACGCTGCGTCCTTCCCCGACACTGACACACTGCGTCCCTCCCTGACACTGACACACTACGTCCTTCCCTGACACTGACCCACTGCGTCCTTCCCTGACACTGACACACGGCGCCCCTCCCTGATACTGACACACTGCATCTTTCCCTGATACTGACACACTGCGTCGATCCCTGATACTGACACATTGCGTCCTTCCCTGATACAGACACGCTGCATCCTTCCCTGATACTGACACGCTGCGTCCCTCCCCGACACTAACACACTGCGTCCTTCCCTGACACTGACACACTGCGTACCTCTCCGACACTGACACACTGCGTACCTCTCCGACACTGACACACTGCGTACCTCTCCGACACTGACACACCGCGTCCGTCCCTGATACTGACACGCGGCGTCCGTCCCCAACACTGACACACTGCGTCCATCTCTGATACTGACTCACTGCGTCCGTCCCCGACACTGACACACTGCGTCCTTCCCTGATACTGACACACTGCGTCCTTCCCTGATACTGACACACTGCGTCCTTCCCTGATACTGACACAATGCGTCCATCGCTGACACTGACACACTGCGTCCTTCCCTGATAGTGACACACTGCGTCCCTCCCTGATACAGACACACTGCGTCCGTCCCCGATACTGACACACTGCGTCCCTCCCTGATACTGACACACTGCGTCCGTCCCTGACACAGACACACTGGGTCCTTCCCTGACACTGACACACGGCGTCCGCTTCTGACACTGACACACTGCGTTCTTCCCTGACACTGACACAATGCGTCCTTCCCTGACACTGACACACTGCGTCCGCCTCTGACACTGACACACTGCGTCCGCCTCTGACACTGACACACTGCGTCCTTCCCTGACACTGACACGCTTCGTCCTTCCTGATACTGACACACTGCGTCCGTCCCCGACACTGACACACTGCGTCCGTCCTCGACACTGACACACTGCGTCCCTCCCTGACACTGACACACTACGTCCTTCCCTGACACTGACCCACTGCGTCCTTCCCTGACACTGACACACGGCGCCCCTCCCTGATACTGACACACTGCATCCCTCCCTGATACTGACACACTGCGTCCGTCCCTGACACTGACACACTGCGCCACTCCCTGATACTGACACACTGCATCCCTCCCTGATACTGACACACTGCGTCCGTCCCTGACACTGACACACTGCGCCACTCCCTGATACTGACACACTGCGTCCCTCCCTGATACTGACACACTGCGTCCGTCCCTGACACTGACACACTGCGCCACTCCCTGATACTGACACACTGCGTCCCTCCCTGATACTGACACACTGCGTCCGTCCCCGACACTGACACACTGCGTCCCTCCCTGACACTGACACAATGCGTCCTTCCCTGACACTGACACACTGCGTCCGTCCCTGATAATGACACACTGCGTCCGTCCCCGACACTGACACACTGCGTCCCTCCCCGACACTGACACACTGCGTCAATCCCCGACACTGACACACTGCGTCCGTCCCCGACACTGACACACTGCGTCCCTCCCCGACACTGACACACTGCGTCCGTCCCTGATAATGACACGCTACGTCCGTCCCTGATACTGACACACTGCGTCCGTCCCCGAAACTGACACACTGCGTCCGTCCCCGACACTAACACACTGCGTCCGTCCCCGACACTAACACACTGCGTCCCTCCCCGACACTGACACACTGCGTCCTTCCCTGATAGTGACACACTGCGTCCGTCCCTGATACTGACACACGGCGTCCTTCCCTGATACTGACACACTGCGTCCGACCCTGACACTGACACACTGCGTCCTTCCCTGATACTAACACAATGCGTAGGTCCCTTACACTGACACAATGCGTCCGTCCCCGATACTGACACACTGCGTCCTTCCCTGACACTGACACACTGCGTCCTTCCCTGACAATGACACACTGCGTCCTTCCCTGATACTGACACACTGCGTCCGCCTCTGACTCTGACACACTGCGTCCGCCTCTGACACTGACACACTGCGTACCTCTCCGACACTGACACACTGCGTCCCTCCCTGACACTGACACACCGCGTCCGTCCCTGATACTGACACGCGGCGTCCGTCCCCAACACTGACACACTGCGTCCATCTCTGATACTGACTCACTGCGTCCGTCCCCGCCACTGACACACTGCGTCCTTCCCTGATACTGACACACTGCGTCCTTCCCTGATACTGACACACTGCGTCCTTCCCTGATACTGACACAATGCGTCCATCTCTGACACTGACACACTGCGTCCTTCCCTGATAGTGACACACTGCGTCCCTCCCTGATACTGACACACTGCGTCCGTCCCCGATACTGACACACTGCGTCCCTCCCTGATACTGACACACTGCGTCCGTCCCTGACACAGACACACTGGGTCCTTCCCTGACACTGACACACGGCGTCCGCCTCTGACACTGACACACTGCGTTCTTCCCTGACACTGACACAATGCGTCCTTCCCTGACACTGACACACTGCGTCCGCCTCTGACACTGACACACTGCGTCCTTCCCTGACACTGACACACTGCGTCCTTCCCTGATACTGACACGCTGCGTCCTTCCCTGATACTGACACACTGCGTCCGTCCCCGACACTGACACACTGCGTCCGTCCTCGACACTGACACACTGAGTCCGTCCCCGACACTGACACACTGCGTCCCTCCCTGACACTGACACACTACGTCCTTCCCTGACACTGACCCTCTGCGTCCTTCCCTGACACTGACACACGGCGCCCCTCCCTGTTACTGACACACTGCATCCCTCCCTGATACTGACACACTGCGTCCGTCCCTGACACTGACACACTGCGCCACTCCCTGATACTGACACACTGCATCCCTCCCTGATACTGACACACTGCGTCCGTCCCTGACACTGACACACTGCGCCACTCCCTGATACTGACACACTGCGTCCCTCCCTGATAGTGACACACTGCGTCCGTTCCCTACACTGACACACTGCGTCCGTCCCCGACACTGACACACTGCGTCCCTCCCTGACACTCACACAATGCGTCCTTCCCTGACACTGACACACTGCGTCCGCCTCTGACACTGACACACTGCGTCCTTCCCTGACACTGACACACTGCGTCCTTCCTTGATACTGACACGCTGCGTACTTCCCCGACACTGACACACTGCGTCCCTCCCTGACACTGACACACTACGTCCTTCCCTGACACTGACCCACTGCGTCCTTCCCTGACACTGACACACGGCGCCCCTCCCTGATACTGACACACTGCATCCCTCCCTGATACTGACACACTGCGTCCGTCCCTGACACTGACACACTGCGCCACTCCCTGATACTGACACACTGCGTCCCTCCCTGATACTAACACACTGCGTCCATTCCCTACACTGACACACTGCGTCCCTCCCCGACACTGACACACTGCGTTCCTCCCTGACACTGACACACTGCGTCCGTCCCTGACACTGACACACTGCGTCCTTCCCTGATACAGACACGCTGCATCCTTCCCTGATACTGACACGCTGCGTCCCTCCCCGACACTAACACACTGCGTCCTTCCCTGATACTGACACACTGCGTGCGTCCCCGACACTGACACACTGCGTCCGTCCCCGACACTGACACGCTGCGTCCCTCCCCGAAGCTGACACACTGAGTCCGTCCCGACACTGACACACTGCGTCCCTCCCTGACACTGACACACTGCCTCGATCCCTGATACTGACACATTGCGTCCTTCCCTGACACTGACACACTGCGTACCTCTCCGACTCTGACACACTGCGTCCCTCCCTGACACTGACACACCGCGTCCGTCCCTGATACTGACACGCGGCGTCCGTCCCCAACACTGACACACAGCGTCCATCTCTGATACTGACTCACTGCGTCCGTCCCCGACACTGACACACTGCGTCCTTCCCTGATACTGACACACTGCGTCCTTCCCTGATACTGACACACTGCGTCCTTCCCTGATACTGACACAATGCGTCCATCTCTGACACTGACACACTGCGTCCTTCCCTGATAGTGACACACTGCGTCCCTCCCTGATACAGACACACTGCGTCCGTCCCCGATACTGACACACTGCGTCCCTCCCTGATACTGACACACTGCGTCCGTCCCTGACACAGACACACTGGGTCCTTCCCTGACACTGACACACGGCGTCCGCCTCTGACACTGACACACTGCGTTCTTCCCTGACACTGACACAATGCGTCCTTCCCCGACACTGACACACTGTGTCCGCCTCTGACACTGACACACTGCGTCCTTCCCTGACACTGACACACTGCGTCCTTCCCTGATACTGACACGCTGCGTCCTTCCCTGACACTGACCCACTGCGTCCTTCCCTGACACTGACACACGGCGCCCCTCCCTGATACTGACACACTGCATCCCTCCCTGATACTGACACACTGCGTCCGTCCCTGACACTGACACACTGCGCCACTCCCTGATACTGACACACTGCATCCCTCCCTGATACTGACACACTGCGTCCGTCCCTGACACTGACACACTGCGCCACTCCCTGATACTGACACACTGCGTCCCTCCCTGATACTGACACACTGCGTCCGTTCCCTACACTGACACACTGCGTCCGTCCCCGAGACTGACACACTGCGTCCCTCCCTGACACTGACACAATGCGTCCTTCCCTGACACTGACACACTGCGTCCGCCTCTGACACTGACAAACTGCGTCTTTCCCTGACACTGACACACTGCGTCCTTCCCTGATACTGACACGCTGCGTCCTTCCCCGACACTGACACACTGCGTCCCTCCCTGACACTGACACACTACGTCCTTCCCTGACACTGACACACTGCGTCCGCCTCTGACACTGACACACTGCGTCCTTCCCTGACACTGACACACTGCGTCCTTCCCTGATACTGACACGCTGCGTCCTTCCCTGACACTGACCCACTGCGTCCTTCCCTTACACTGACACACGGCGCCCCTCCCTGATACTGACACACTGCATCCCTCCCTGATACTGAGACACTGCGTCCGTCCCTGACACTGACACACTGCGCCACTCCCTGATACTGACACACTGCATCCCTCCCTGATACTGACACACTGCATCCGTCCCTGACACTGACACACTGCGCCACTCCCTGATACTGACACACTGCGTCCCTCCCTGATACTGACACACTGCGTCCGTTCCCTACACTGACACACTGCGTCCGTCCCCGAGACTGACACACTGCGTCCCTCCCTGACACTGACACAATGCGTCCTTCCCTGACACTGACACACTGCGTCCGCCTCTGACACTGACAAACTGCGTCCTTCCCTGACACTGACACACTGCGTCCTTCCCTGATACTGACACGCTGCGTCCTTCCCCGACACTGACACACTGCGTCCCTCCCTGACACTGACACACTACGTCCTTCCCTGACACTGACCCACTGCGTCCTTCCCTGACACTGACACACGGCGCCCCTCCCTGATACTGACACACTGCATCTTTCCCTGATACTGACACACTGCGTCGATCCCTGATACTGACACATTGCGTCCTTCCCTGATACAGACACGCTGCATCCTTCCCTGATACTGACACGCTGCGTCCCTCCCCGACACTAACACACTGCGTCCTTCCCTGATACTGACACACTGCGTGCGTCCCCGACAATGACACACTGCGTCCGTCCCCGACACTGACACACTGCGTCCCTCCCCGAAGCTGACACACTGAGTCCGTCCCGACACTGACACACTGCGTCCCTCCCTGACACTGACACACTGCGTCGATCCCTGATACTGACACATTGCGTCTTTCCCTGACACTGACACACTGCGTACCTCTCCGACACTGACACACTGCGTACCTCTCCGACACTGACACACTGCGTACCTCTCCGACACTGACACACCGCGTCCGTCCCTGATACTGACACGCGGCGTCCGTCCCCAACACTGACAAACTGCGTCCATCTCTGATACTGACTCACTGCGTCCGTCCCCGACACTGACACACTGCGTCCTTCCCTGATACTGACACACTGCGTCCTTCCCTGATACTGACACACTGCGTCCTTCCCTGATACTGACACAAAGCGTCCATCTCTGACACTGACACACTGCGTCCTTCCCTGATAGTGACACACTGCGTCCCTCCCTGATACAGACACACTGCGTCCGTCCCCGATACTGACACACTGCGTCCCTCCCTGATACTGACACACGGCGTCCGCCTCTGACACTGACACACTGCGTTCTTCCCTGACACTGACACAATGCGTCCTTCCCTGACACTGACACACTGCGTCCGCCTCTGACACTGACACACTGCGTCCTTCCCTGACACTGACACACTGAGTCCTTCCCTGATACTGACACGCTGCGTCCTTCCTGATACTGACACACTGCGTCCGTCCCCGACACTGACACACTGCGTCCGTCCTCGACACTGACACACTGCGTCCCTCCCTGACACTGACACACTACGTCCTTCCCTGACACTGACCCACTGCGTCCTTCCCTGACACTGACACACGGCGCCCCTCCCTGATACTGACACACTGCATCCCTCCCTGATACTGACACACTGCGTCCGTCCCTGACACTGACACACTGCGCCACTCCCTGATACTGACACACTGCATCCCTCCCTGATACTGACACACTGCGTCCGTCCCTGACACTGACACACTGCGCCACTCCCTGATACTGACACACTGCGTCCCTCCCTGATACTGACACACTGCGTCCGTCCCTGACACTGACACACTGCGCCACTCCCTGATACTGACACACTGCGTCCCTCCCTGATACTGACACACTGCGTCCGTCCCCGACACTGACACACTGCGTCCCTCCCTGACACTGACACAATGCGTCCTTCCCTGACACTGACACACTGCGTCCTTCCCTGATAGTGACACGCTGCGTCCTTCCGCGACACTGACACACTGCGTCCCTCCCTGACACTGACACACTACGTCCTTCCCTGACACTGACCCACTGCGTCCGTCCCTGACACTGACACACTGCGTCCTTCCCTGATACAGACACGCTGCATCCTTCCCTGATACTGACACGCTGCGTCCCTCCCCGACACTAACACACTGCGTTCTTCCCTGATACTGACACACTGCGTGCGTCCCCGACACTGACACACTGCGTCCGTCCCCGACACTGACACACTGCGTACCTCCCCGAAGCTGACACACTGAGTCCGTCCCGACACTGACACACTGCGTCCCTCCCTGACACTGACACACTGCGTCGATCCCTGATACTGACACATTGCGTCTTTCCCTGACACTGACACACTGCGTACCTCTCCGACACTGACACACTGCGTACCTCTCCGACACTGACACACTGCGTACCTCTCCGACACTGACACACCGCGTCCGTCCCTGATACTGACACGCGGCGTCCGTCCCCAACACTGACACACTGCGTCCATCTCTGATACTGAATCACTGCGTCCGTCCCCGACACTGACACACTGCGTCCTTCCCTGATACTGACACACTGCGTCCTTCCCTGATACTGACACACTGCGGCCTTCCCTGATACTGACACAATGCGTCCATCTCTGACACTGACACACTGCGTCCTTCCCTGATAGTGACACACTGCGTCCCTCCCTGATACAGACACACTGCGTCCGTCCCCGATACTGACACACTGCGTCCCTCCCTGATACTGACACACTGCGTCCGTCCCTGACACAGACACACTGGGTCCTTCCCTGACACTGACAAACGGCGTCCGCCTCTGACACTGACACACTGCGTTCTTCCCTGACACTGACACAATGCGTCCTTCCCTGACACTGACACACTGCGTCCGCCTCTGACACTGACACACTGCGTCCTTCCCTGACACTGACACACTGCGTCCTTCCCTGATACTGACACGCTGCGTCCTTCCTGATACTGACACACTGCGTCCGTCCCCGACACTGACACACTGCGTCCGTCCTCGACACTGACACACTGCGTCCCTCCCTGACACTGACACACTACGTCCTTCCCTGACACTGACCCACTGCGTCCTTCCCTGACACTGACACACGGCGCCCCTCCCTGATACTGACACACTGCATCCCTCCCTGATACTGACACACTGCGTCCGTCCCTGACACTGACACACTGCGCCACTCCCTGATACTGACACACTGCATCCCTCCCTGATACTGACACACTGCGTCCGTCCCTGACACTGACACACTGCGTCCTTCCCTGATACTGACACGCTGCGTCCTTCCGCGACACTGACACACTGCGTCCCTCCCCGAAGCTGACACACTGAGTCCGTCCCCGACACTGACACACTGCGTCCGTCCCTGATAATGACACACTGCGTCCGTCCCCGACACTGACACACTGCGTCCCTCCCCGACACTGACACACTACGTCCTTCCCTGACACTGACCCACTGCGTCCTTCCCTGACACTGACACACGGCGCCCCTCCCTGATACTGACACACAGCATCTTTCCCTGATACTGACACACTGCGTCCGTCCCTGACACTGACACACTGCGCCACTCCCTGATATTGACACACTGCGTCCCTCCCTGATACTAACACACTGCGTCCGTTCCCTACACTGACACACTGCGTCCGTCCCCGACACTGACACACTGCGTCCGTCCCTGACACTGACACACTGCGTCCTTCCCTGATACAGACACGCTGCATCCTTCCCTGATACTGACACGCTGCGTCCCTCCCCGACACTAACACACTGCGTCCTTCCCTGATACTGAGACACTGCGTGCGTCCCCGACACTGACACACTGCGTCCGTCCCCGACACTGACACACTGCGTCCCTCCCCGAAGCTGACACACTGAGTCCGTCCCCGACACTGACACACTGCGTCCGTCCCTGGTAATGACACACTGCGTCCGTCCCCGACACTGACACACTGCGTCCCTCCCCGACACTGACACACTGCGTCAATCCTCGACACTGACACACTGCGTCCGTCCCCGACACTGACACACTGCGTCCCTCCCCGACACTGACACACTGCGTCCGTCCCTGATAATGACACGCTACGTCCGTCCCTGATACTGACACACTGCGTCCGTCCCCGAAACTGACACACTGCGTCCGTCCCCGACACTAACACACTGCGTCCGTCCCCGACACTAACACACTGCGTCCCTCCCCGACACTGACACACTGCGTCCTTCCCTGATAGTGACACACTGCGTCCGTCCCTGATACTGACACAAGGCGTCCTTCCCTGATACTGACACACTGCGTCCGACCCTGACACTGACACACTGCGTCCTTCCCTGACAATGACACACTGCGTCCTTCCCTGATACTGACACACTGCGTCCGCCTCTGACTCTGACACACTGCGTCCTTCCCTGACACTGACACACTGCGTCCGCCTCTGACACTGACACACTGCGTACCTCTCCGACACTGACACACTGCGTCCCTCCCTGACACTGACACACCGCGTCCGTCCCTGATACTGACACGCGGCGTCCGTCCCCAACACTGACACACTGCGTCCATCTCTGATACTGACTCACTGCGTCCGTCCTCGCCACTGACACACTGCGTCCTTCCCTGATACTGACACACTGCGTCCTTCCCTGATACTGACACACTGCGTCCTTCCCTGATACTGACACAATGCGTCCATCTCTGACACTGACACACTGTGTCCTTCCCTGATAGTGACACACTGCGTCCCTCCCTGATACTGACACACTGCGTCCGTCCCCGATACTGACACACTGCGTCCCTCCCTGATACTGACACACTGCGTCCGTCCCTGACACAGACACACTGGGTCCTTCCCTGACACTGACACACGGCGTCCGCCTCTGACACTGACACACTGCGTTCTTCCCTGACACTGACACAATGCGTCCTTCCCTGACACTGACACACTGCGTCCGCCTCTGACACTGACACACTGCGTCCTTCCCTGACACTGACACACTGCGTCCTTCCCTGATACTGACACGCTGCGTCCTTCCCCGACACTGACACACTGCGTCCCTCCCTGACACTGACACACTACGTCCTTCCCTGACACTGACCCACTGCGTCCTTCCCTGACACTGACACACGGCGCCCCTCCCTGATACTGACACACTGCATCCCTCCCTGATACTGACACACTGCGTCCGTCCCTGACACTGACACACTGCGCCACTCCCTGATACTGACACACTGCGTCCCTCCCTGATACTAACACACTGCGTCCGTTCCCTACACTGACACACTGCGTCCGTCCCCGACACTGACACACTGCGTCCCTCCCTGACACTGACACACTGCGTCCGTCCCTGACACTGACACACTGCGTCCTTCCCTGATACAGACACGCTGCATCCTTCACTGATACTGACACGCTGCGTCCCTCCCCGACACTAACACACTGCGTCCTTCCCTGATACTGACACACTGCGTGCGTCCCCGACACTGACACACTGCGTCCGTCCCCGACACTGACACACTGCGTCCCTCCCCGAAGCTGACACACTGAGTCCGTCCCCGACACTGACACACTGCGTCCGTCCCTGGTAATGACACACTGCGTCCGTCCCCGACACTGACACACTGCGTCCCTCCCCGACACTGACACACTGCGTCAATCCTCGACACTGACACACTGCGTCCGTCCCCGACACTGACACACTGCGTCCCTCCCCGACACTGACACACTGCGTCCGTCCCTGATAATGACACGCTACGTCCGTCCCTGATACTGACACACTGCGTCCGTCCCCGAAACTGACACACTGCGTCCGTCCCCGACACTAACACACTGCGTCCGTCCCCGACACTAACACACTGCGTCCCTCCCCGACACTGACACACTGCGTCCTTCCCTGATAGTGACACACTGCGTCCGTCCCTGATACTGACACACGGCGTCCTTCCCTGATACTGACACACTGCGTCCGACCATGACACTGACACACTGCGTCCTTCCCTGATACTAACACAATGCGTAGGTCCCTTACACTGACACAATGCGTCCGTCCCCGATACTGACACACTGCGTCCTTCCCTGACACTGACACACTGCGTCCTTCCCTGACAATGACACACTGCGTCCTTCCCTGATACTGACACACTGCGTCCGCCTCTGACTCTGACACACTGCGTCCTTCCCTGACACTGACACACTGCGTCCGCCTCTGACACTGACACACTGCGTACCTCTCCGACACTGACACACTGCGTCCCTCCCTGACACTGACACACCGCGTCCGTCCCTGATACTGACACGCGGCGTCCGTCCCCAACACTGACACACTGCGTCCATCTCTGATACTGACTCACTGCGTCCGTCCTCGCCACTGACACACTGCGTCCTTCCCTGATACTGACACACTGCGTCCGTCCCTGACACAGACACACTGGGTCCTTCCCTGACACTGACACACGGCGTCCGCCTCTGACACTGACACACTGCGTCCTTCCCTGACACTGACACACTGCGTCCGCCTCTGACACTGACACACTGCGTCCTTCCCTGACACTGACACACTGCGTCCTTCCCTGATACTGACACGCTGCGTCCTTCCCCGACACTGACACACTGCGTCCCTCCCTGACACTGACACACTACGTCCTTCCCTGACACTGACCCACTGCGTCCTTCCCTGACACTGACACACGGCGCCCCTCCCTGATACTGACACACTGCATCCCTCCCTGATACTGACACACTGCGTCCGTCCCTGACACTGACACACTGCGCCACTCCCTGATACTGACACACTGCATCCCTCCCTGATACTGACACACTGCGTCCGTCCCTGACACTGACACACTGCGCCACTCCCTGATACTGACACACTGCGTCCCTCCCTGATACTGACACACTGCGTCCGTCCCTGACACTGACACACTGCGCCACTCCCTGATACTGACACACTGCGTCCCTCCCTGATACTGACACACTGCGTCCGTCCCCGACACTGACACACTGCGTCCCTCCCTGACACTGACACAATGCGTCCTTCCCTGACACTGACACACTGCGTCCTTCCCTGATAGTGACACGCTGCGTCCTTCCGCGACACTGACACACTGCGTCCCTCCCTGACACTGACACACTACGTCCTTCCCTGACACTGACCCACTGCGTCCGTCCCTGACACTGACACACTGCGTCCTTCCCTGATACAGACACGCTGCATCCTTCCCTGATACTGACACGCTGCGTCCCTCCCCGACACTAACACACTGCGTCCTTCCCTGATACTGACACACTGCGTGCGTCCCCGACACTGACACACTGCGTCCGTCCCCGACACTGACACACTGCGTCCCTCCCCGAAGCTGACACACTGAGTCCGTCCCGACACTGACACACTGCGTCCCTCCCTGACACTGACACACTGCGTCGATCCCTGATACTGACACATTGCGTCTTTCCCTGACACTGACACACTGCGTACCTCTCCGACACTGACACACTGCGTACCTCTCCGACACTGACACACTGCGTACCTCTCCGACACTGACACACCGCGTCCGTCCCTGATACTGACACGCGGCGTCCGTCCCCAACACTGACACACTGCGTCCATCTCTGATACTGAATCACTGCGTCCGTCCCCGACACTGACACACTGCGTCCTTCCCTGATACTGACACACTGCGTCCTTCCCTGATACTGACACACTGCGTCCTTCCCTGATACTGACACAATGCGTCCATCTCTGACACTGACACACTGCGTCCTTCCCTGATAGTGACACACTGCGTCCCTCCCTGATACAGACACACTGCGTCCGTCCCCGATACTGACACACTGCGTCCCTCCCTGATACTGACACACTGCGTCCGTCCCTGACACAGACACACTGGGTCCTTCCCTGACACTGACAAACGGCGTCCGCCTCTGACACTGACACACTGCGTTCTTCCCTGACACTGACACAATGCGTCCTTCCCTGACACTGACACACTGCGTCCGCCTCTGACACTGACACACTGCGTCCTTCCCTGACACTGACACACTGCGTCCTTCCCTGATACTGACACGCTGCGTCCTTCCTGATACTGACACACTGCGTCCGTCCCCGACACTGACACACTGCGTCCGTCCTCGACACTGACACACTGCGTCCCTCCCTGACACTGACACACTACGTCCTTCCCTGACACTGACCCACTGCGTCCTTCCCTGACACTGACACACGGCGCCCCTCCCTGATACTGACACACTGCATCCCTCCCTGATACTGACACACTGCGTCCGTCCCTGACACTGACACACTGCGCCACTCCCTGATACTGACACACTGCATCCCTCCCTGATACTGACACACTGCGTCCGTCCCTGACACTGACACACTGCGTCCTTCCCTGATACTGACACACTGCGTCCTTCCGCGACACTGACACACTGCGTCCCTCCCCGAAGCTGACACACTGAGTCCGTCCCCGACACTGACACACTGCGTCCGTCCCTGATACTGACACACTGCGTCCGTCCCCGACACTGACACACTGCGTCCCTCCCCGCCACTGCCACACTACGTCCTTCCCTGACACAGACCCACTGCGTCCTTCCCTGACACTGACACACTGCGTCCTTCCCTGATACTGACACACAGCATCTTTCCCTGATACTGACACACTGCGTCCGTCCCTGACACTGACACACTGCGCCAGTCCCTTCCTCTGTCACACAGCGTCCCTCCCTGCTACTAACACACTGCGTCCGTTCCCTACACTGACACACTGCGTCCGTCCCCGACACTGACACACTGCGTCCGTCCCTGACACTGACACACTGCGTCCTTCCCTGATACAGACACGCTGCATCCTTCCCTGATACTGACACGCTGCGTCCCTCCCCGACACTAACACACTGCGTCCTTCCCTGATACTGAGACACTGCGTGCGTCCCCGACACTGACACACTGCGTCCGTCCCCGACACTGACACACTGCGTCCCTCCCCGAAGCTGACACACTGAGTCCGTCCCCGACACTGACACACTGCGTCCGTCCCTGGTAATGACACACTGCGTCCGTCCCCGACACTGACACACTGCGTCCATCCATGACATTGACACACTGCGTCAATCCTCGACACTGACACACTGCGTCCGTCCCCGACACTGACACACTGCGTCCCTCCCCGACACTAACACACTGCGTCCGTCCCTGATACTGACACGCTGCGTCGATCCCTGATACTAACACACTGCGTCCATCTCTGATACTGAGACACTGCGGCCGTCCCCGATACTGGCACACTGCGTCCGTCCCCGACACTAACACACTGCGTCCCTCCCCCACACTGACACACTGCGTCCTTCCCTGACACTGACACACTGCGTCCTTCCCTGACACTGACACAAGGCGTCCTTCCCTGATACTGACACACTGCGTCCGACCCTGACACTGACACACTGCGTCCTTCCCTGACAATGACACACTGCGTCCTTCCCTGATACTGACACACTGCGTCCGCCTCTGACTCTGACACACTGCGTCCTTCCCTGACACTGACACACTGCGTCCGCCTCTGACACTGACACACTGCGTACCTCTCCGACACTGACACACTGCGTCCCTCCCTGACACTGACACACCGCGTCCGTCCCTGATACTGACACGCGGCGTCCGTCCCCAACACTGACACACTGCGTCCATCTCTGATACTGACTCACTGCGTCCGTCCTCGCCACTGACACACTGCGTCCTTCCCTGATACTGACACACTGCGTCCTTCCCTGATACTGACACACTGCGTCCTTCCCTGATACTGACACAATGCGTCCATCTCTGACACTGACACACTGTGTCCTTCCCTGATAGTGACACACTGCGTCCCTCCCTGATACTGACACACTGCGTCCGTCCCCGATACTGACACACTGCGTCCCTCCCTGATACTGACACACTGCGTCCGTCCCTGACACAGACACACTGGGTCCTTCCCTGACACTGACACACGGCGTCCGCCTCTGACACTGACACACTGCGTTCTTCCCTGACACTGACACAATGCGTCCTTCCCTGACACTGACACACTGCGTCCGCCTCTGACACTGACACACTGCGTCCTTCCCTGACACTGACACACTGCGTCCTTCCCTGATACTGACACGCTGCGTCCTTCCCCGACACTGACACACTGCGTCCCTCCCTGACACTGACACACTACGTCCTTCCCTGACACTGACCCACTGCGTCCTTCCCTGACACTGACACACGGCGCCCCTCCCTGATACTGACACACTGCATCCCTCCCTGATACTGACACACTGCGTCCGTCCCTGACACTGACACACTGCGCCACTCCCTGATACTGACACACTGCGTCCCTCCCTGATACTAACACACTGCGTCCGTTCCCTACACTGACACACTGCGTCCGTCCCCGACACTGACACACTGCGTCCCTCCCTGACACTGACACACTGCGTCCGTCCCTGACACTGACACACTGCGTCCTTCCCTGAAACAGACACGCTGCATCCTTCACTGATACTGACACGCTGCGTCCCTCCCCGACACTAACACACTGCGTCCTTCCCTGATACTGACACACTGCGTGCGTCCCCGACACTGACACACTGCGTCCGTCCCCGACACTGACACACTGCGTCCCTCCCCGAAGCTGACACACTGAGTCCGTCCCCGACACTGACACACTGCGTCCGTCCCTGGTAATGACACACTGCGTCCGTCCCCGACACTGACACACTGCGTCCCTCCCCGACACTGACACACTGCGTCAATCCTCGACACTGACACACTGCGTCCGTCCCCGACACTGACACACTGCGTCCCTCCCCGACACTGACACACTGCGTCCGTCCCTGATAATGACACGCTACGTCCGTCCCTGATACTGACACACTGCGTCCGTCCCCGAAACTGACACACTGCGTCCGTCCCCGACACTAACACACTGCGTCCGTCCCCGACACTAACACACTGCGTCCCTCCCCGACACTGACACACTGCGTCCTTCCCTGATAGTGACACACTGCGTCCGTCCCTGATACTGACACACGGCGTCCTTCCCTGATACTGACACACTGCGTCCGACCCTGACACTGACACACTGCGTCCTTCCCTGATACTAACACAATGCGTAGGTCCCTTACACTGACACAATGCGTCCGTCCCCGATACTGACACACTGCGTCCTTCCCTGACACTGACACACTGCGTCCTTCCCTGACAATGACACACTGCGTCCTTCCCTGATACTGACCCACTGCGTCCGCCTCTGACTCTGACACACTGCGTCCTTCCCTGACACTGACACACTGCGTCCGCCTCTGACACTGACACACTGCGTACCTCTCCGACACTGACACACTGCGTCCCTCCCTGACACTGACACACCGCGTCCGTCCCTGATACTGACACGCGGCGTCCGTCCCCAACACTGACACACTGCGTCCATCTCTGATACTGACTCACTGCGTCCGTCCTCGCCACTGACACACTGCGTCCTTCCCTGATACTGACACACTGCGTCCGTCCCTGACACAGACACACTGGGTCCTTCCCTGACACTGACACACGGCGTCCGCCTCTGACACTGACACACTGCGTTCTTCCCTGACACTGACACAATGCGTCCTTCCCTGACACTGACACACTGCGTCCGCCTCTGACACTGACACACTGCGTCCTTCCCTGACACTGACACACTGCGTCCTTCCCTGATACTGACACGCTGCGTCCTTCCCCGACACTGACACACTGCGTCCCTCCCTGACACTGACACACTACGTCCTTCCCTGACACTGACCCACTGCGTCCTTCCCTGACACTGACACACGGCGCCCCTCCCTGATACTGACACACTGCATCCCTCCCTGATACTGACACACTGCGTCCGTCCCTGACACTGACACACTGCGCCACTCCCTGATACTGACACACTGCGTCCCTCCCTGATACTAACACACTGCGTCCGTTCCCTACACTGACACACTGCGTCCGTCCCCGACACTGACACACTGCGTCCCTCCCTGACACTGACACACTGCGTCCGTCCCTGACACTGACACACTGCGTCCTTCCCTGATACAGACACGCTGCATCCTTCCCTGATACTGACAAGCTGCGTCCCTCCCCGACACTAACACACTGCGTCCTTCCCTGATACTGACACACTGCGTGCGTCCCCGACACTGACACACTGCGTCCGTCCCCGACACTGACACACTGCGTCCCTCCCCGAAGCTGACACACTGAGTCCGTCCCGACACTGACACACTGCGTCCCTCCCTGACACTGACACACTGCGTCGATCCCTGATACTGACACATTGCGTCTTTCCCTGACACTGACCCACTGCGTCCTTCCCTGACACTGACACACGGCGCCCCTCCCTGATACTGACACACAGCATCTTTCCCTGATACTGACACACTGCGTCCGTCCCTGACACTGACACACTGCGCCACTCCCTGATACTGACACACTGCGTCCCTCCCTGATACTAACACACTGCGTCCGTTCCCTACACTGACACACTGCGTCCGTCCCCGACACTGACACACTGCGTCCGTCCCTGACACTGACACACTGCGTCCTTCCCTGATACAGACACGCTGCATCCTTCCCTGATACTGACACGCTGCGTCCCTCCCCGACACTAACACACTGCGTCCTTCCCTGATACTGAGACACTGCGTGCGTCCCCGACACTGACACACTGCGTCCGTCCCCGACACTGACACACTGCGTCCCTCCCCGAAGCTGACACACTGAGTCCGTCCCCGACACTGACACACTGCGTCCGTCCCTGATAATGACACACTGCGTCCGTCCCCGACACTGACACACTGCGTCCCTCCCCGACACTGACACACTGCGTCAATCCCCGACACTGACACACTGCGTCCGTCCCCGACACTGACACACTGCGTCCCTCCCCGACACTGACACACTGCGTCCGTCCCTGATAATGACACGCTACGTCCGTCCCTGATACTGACACACTGCGTCCGTCCCCGAAACTGACACACTGCGTCCGTCCCCGACACTAACACACTGCGTCCGTCCCCGACACTAACACACTGCGTCCCTCCCCGACACTGACACACTGCGTCCTTCCCTGATAGTGACACACTGCGTCCGTCCCTGATACTGACACACGGCGTCCTTCCCTGATACTGACACACTGCGTCCGACCCTGACACTGACACACTGCTTCCTTCCCTGATACTAACACAATGCGTAGGTCCCTTACACTGACACAATGCGTCCGTCCCCGATACTGACACACTGCGTCCTTCCCTGACACTGACACACTGCGTCCTTCCCTGACAATGACACACTGCGTCCTTCCCTGATACTGACACACTGCGTCCGCCTCTGACACACTGCGTCCTTCCCTGACACTGACACACTGCGTCCGCCTCTGACACTGACACACTGCGTACCTCTCCGACACTGACACACTGCGTCCCTCCCTGACACTGACACACCGCGTCCGTCCCTGATACTAACACGCGGCGTCCGTCCCCAACACTGACACACTGCGTCCATCTCTGATACTGACTCACTGCGTCCGTCCCCGCCACTGACACACTGCGTCCTTCCCTGATACTGACACACTGCGTCCTTCCCTGATACTGACACACTGCGTCCTTCCCTGATACTGACACAATGCGTCCATCTCTGACACTGACACACTGCGTCCTTCCCTGATAGTGACACACTGCGTCCCTCCCTGATACTGACACACTGCGTCCGTCCCCGATACTGACACACTGCGTCCCTCCCTGATACTGACACACTGCGTCCGTCCCTGACACAGACACACTGGGTCCTTCCCTGACACTGACACACGGCGTCCGCCTCTGACACTGACACACTGCGTTCTTCCCTGACACTGACACAATGCGTCCTTCCCTGACACTGACACACTGCGTCCGCCTCTGACACTGACACACTGCGTCCTTCCCTGACACTGACACACTGCGTCCTTCCCTGATACTGACACGCTGCGTCCTTCCCTGATACTGACACACTGCGTCCGTCCCCGACACTGACACACTGCGTCCGTCCTCGACACTGACACACTGAGTCCGTCCCCGACACTGACACACTGCGTCCCTCCCTGACACTGACACACTACGTCCTTCCCTGACACTGACCCTCTGCGTCCTTCCCTGACACTGACACACGGCGCCCCTCCCTGTTACTGACACACTGCATCCCTCCCTGATACTGACACACTGCGTCCGTCCCTGACACTGACACACTGCGCCACTCCCTGATACTGACACACTGCATCCCTCCCTGATACTGACACACTGCGTCCGTCCCTGACACTGACACACTGCGCCACTCCCTGATACTGACACACTGCGTCCCTCCCTGATAGTGACACACTGCGTCCGTTCCCTACACTGACACACTGCGTCCGTCCCCGACACTGACACACTGCGTCCCTCCCTGACACTGACACAATGCGTCCTTCCCTGACACTGACACACTGCGTCCGCCTCTGACACTGACACACTGCGTCCTTCCCTGACACTGGCACACTGCGTCCTTCCTTGATACTGACACGCTGCGTCCTTCCCCGACACTGACACACTGCGTCCCTCCCTGACACTGACACACTACGTCCTTCCCTGACACTGACCCACTGCGTCCTTCCCTGACACTGACACACGGCGCCCCTCCCTGATACTGACAAACTGCATCCCTCCCTGATACTGACACACTGCGTCCGTCCCTGACACTGACACACTGCGCCACTCCCTGATACTGACACACTGCGTCCCTCCCTGATACTAACACACTGCGTCCGTTCCCTACACTGACACACTGCGTCCGTCCCCGACACTGACACACTGCGTCCCTCCCTGACACTGACACACTGCGTCCGTCCCTGACACTGACACACTGCGTCCTTCCCTGATACAGACACGCTGCATCCTTCCCTGATACTGACACGCTGCGTCCCTCCCCGACACTAACACACTGCGTCCTTCCCTGATACTGACACACTGCGTGCGTCCCCGACACTGACACACTGCGTCCGTCCCCGACACTGACACACTGCGTCCCTCCCCGAAGCTGACACACTGAGTCCGTCCCGACACTGACACACTGCGTCCCTCCCTGACACTGACACACTGCGTCGATCCCTGATACTGACACATTGCGTCCTTCCCTGACACTGACACACTGCGTACCTCTCCGACACTGACACACTGCGTCCCTCCCTGACACTGACACACCGCGTCCGTCCCTGATACTGACACGCGGCGTCCGTCCCCAACACTGACACACTGCGTCCATCTCTGATACTGACTCACTGCGTCCGTCCCCGACACTGACACACTGCGTCCCTCCCTGATACTGACACACTGCGTCCGTCCCTGACACAGACACACTGGGTCCTTCCCTGACACTGACACACGGCGTCCGCCTCTGACACTGACACACTGCGTTCTTCCCTGACACTGACACAATGCGTCCTTCCCTGACACTGACACACTGCGTCCGCCTCTGACACTGACACACTGCGTCCTTCCCTGACACTGACACACTGCGTCCTTCCCTGATACTGACACGCTGCGTCCTTCCCCGACACTGACACACTGCGTCCCTCCCTGACACTGACACACTACGTCCTTCCCTGACACTGACCCACTGCGTCCTTCCCTGACACTGACACACGGCGCCCCTCCCTGATACTGACACACTGCATCCCTCCCTGATACTGACACACTGCGTCCGTCCCTGACACTGACACACTGCGCCACTCCCTGATACTGACACACTGCGTCCCTCCCTGATACTAACACACTGCGTCCGTTCCCTACACTGACACACTGCGTCCGTCCCCGACACTGACACACTGCGTCCCTCCCTGACACTGACACACTGCGTCCGTCCCTGACACTGACACACTGCGTCCTTCCCTGATACAGACACGCTGCATCCTTCCCTGATACTGACACGCTGCGTCCCTCCCCGACACTAACACACTGCGTCCTTCCCTGATACTGAGACACTGCGTGCGTCCCCGACACTGACACACTGCGTCCGTCCCCGACACTGACACACTGCGTCCCTCCCCGAAGCTGACACACTGAGTCCGTCCCCGACACTGACACACTGCGTCCGTCCCTGGTAATGACACACTGCGTCCGTCCCCGACACTGACACACTGCGTCCCTCCCCGACACTGACACACTGCGTCAATCCTCGACACTGACACACTGCGTCCGTCCCCGACACTGACACACTGCGTCCCTCCCCGACACTGACACACTGCGTCCGTCCCTGATAATGACACGCTACGTCCGTCCCTGATACTGACACACTGCGTCCGTCCCCGAAACTGACACACTGCGTCCGTCCCCGACACTAACACACTGCGTCCGTCCCCGACACTAACACACTGCGTCCCTCCCCGACACTGACACACTGCGTCCTTCCCTGATAGTGACACACTGCGTCCGTCCCTGATACTGACACACGGCGTCCTTCCCTGATACTGACACACTGCGTCCGACCCTGACACTGACACACTGCGTCCTTCCCTGATACTAACACAATGCGTAGGTCCCTTACACTGACACAATGCGTCCGTCCCCGATACTGACACACTGCGTCCTTCCCTGACACTGACACACTGCGTCCTTCCCTGACAATGACACACTGCGTCCTTCCCTGATACTGACACACTGCGTCCGCCTCTGACTCTGACACACTGCGTCCTTCCCTGACACTGACACACTGCGTCCGCCTCTGACACTGACACACTGCGTACCTCTCCGACACTGACACACTGCGTCCCTCCCTGACACTGACACACCGCGTCCGTCCCTGATACTGACACGCGGCGTCCGTCCCCAACACTGACACACTGCGTCCATCTCTGATACTGACTCACTGCGTCCGTCCTCGCCACTGACACACTGCGTCCTTCCCTGATACTGACACACTGCGTCCCTCCCTGATACTGACACACTGCGTCCTTCCCTGATACTGACACAATGCGTCCATCTCTGACACTGACACACTGTGTCCTTCCCTGATAGTGACACACTGCGTCCCTCCCTGATACTGACACACTGCGTCCGTCCCCGATACTGACACACTGCGTCCCTCCCTGATACTGACACACTGCGTCCGTCCCTGACACAGACACACTGGGTCCTTCCCTGACACTGACACACGGCGTCCGCCTCTGACACTGACACACTGCGTTCTTCCCTGACACTGACACAATGCGTCCTTCCCTGACACTGACACACTGCGTCCGCCTCTGACACTGACACACTGCGTCCTTCCCTGACACTGACACACTGCGTCCTTCCCTGATACTGACACGCTGCGTCCTTCCCCGACACTGACACACTGCGTCCCTCCCTGACACTGACACACTACGTCCTTCCCTGACACTGACCCACTGCGTCCTTCCCTGACACTGACACACGGCGCCCCTCCCTGATACTGACACACTGCATCCCTCCCTGATACTGACACACTGCGTCCGTCCCTGACACTGACACACTGCGCCACTCCCTGATACTGACACACTGCGTCCCTCCCTGATACTAACACACTGCGTCCGTTCCCTACACTGACACACTGCGTCCGTCCCCGACACTGACACACTGCGTCCCTCCCTGACACTGACACACTGCGTCCGTCCCTGACACTGACACACTGCGTCCTTCCCTGATACAGACACGCTGCATCCTTCCCTGATACTGACACGCTGCGTCCCTCCCCGACACTAACACACTGCGTCCTTCCCTGATACTGACACACTGCGTCCGTCCCCGAAGCTGACACACTGAGTCCGTCCCGACACTGACACACTGCGTCCCTCCCTGACACTGACACACTGCGTCGATCCCTGATACTGACACATTGCGTCTTTCCCTGACACTGACACACTGCGTACCTCTCCGACACTGACACACTGCGTACCTCTCCGACACTGACACACTGCGTACCTCTCCGACACTGACACACCGCGTCCGTCCCTGATACTGACACGCGGCGTCCGTCCCCAACACTGACACACTGCGTCCATCTCTGATACTGACTCACTGCGTCCGTCCCCGACACTGACACACTGCGTCCTTCCCTGATACTGACACACTGCGTCCTTCCCTGATACTGACACACTGCGTCCTTCCCTGATACTGACACAATGCGTCCATCTCTGACACTGACACACTGCGTCCTTCCCTGATAGTGACACACTGCGTCCCTCCCTGATACAGACACACTGCGTCCGTCCCCGATACTGACACACTGAGTCCCTCCCTGATACTGACACACTGCGTCCGTCCCTGACACAGACACACTGGGTCCTTCCCTGACACTGACACACGGCGTCCGCCTCTGACACTGACACACTGCGTTCTTCCCTGACACTGACACAATGCGTCCTTCCCTGACACTGACACACTGCGTCCGCCTCTGACACTGACACACTGCGTCCTTCCCTGACACTGACACACTGAGTCCTTCCCTGATACTGACACGCTGCGTCCTTCCTGATACTGACACACTGCGTCCGTCCCCGACACTGACACACTGCGTCCGTCCTCGACACTGACACACTGCGTCCCTCCCTGACACTGACACACTACATCCTTCCCTGACACTGACCCACTGCGTCCTTCCCTGACACTGACACACGGCGCCCCTCCCTGATACTGACACACTGCATCCCTCCCTGATACTGACACACTGCGTCCGTCCCTGACACTGACACACTGCGCCACTCCCTGATACTGACACACTGCATCCCTCCCTGATACTGACACACTGCGTCCGTCCCTGACACTGACACACTGCGCCACTCCCTGATACTGACACACTGCGTCCCTCCCTGATACTGACACACTGCGTCCGTCCCTGACACTGACACACTGCGCCACTCCCTGATACTGACACACTGCGTCCCTCCCTGATACTGGCACACTGCGTCCGTCCCCGACACTGACACACTGCGTCCCTCCCTGACACTGACACAATGCGTCCTTCCCTGACACTGACACACTGCGTCCGCCTCTGACACTGACACACTGCGTCCTTCCCTGACACTGACACACTGCGTCCTTCCCTGATAGTGACACGCTGCGTCCTTCCGCGACACTGACACACTGCGTCCCTCCCTGACACTGACACACTACGTCCTTCCCTGACACTGACCCACTGCGTCCTTCCCTGACACTGACACACGGCGCCCCTCCCTGATACTGACACACTGCATCTTTCCCTGATACTGACACACTGCGTCCGTCCCTGACACTGACACACTGCGCCACTCCCTGATACTGACACACTGCGTCCCTCCCTGATACTAACACACTGCGTCCGTTCCCTACACTGACACACTGCGTCCGTCCCCGACACTGACACACTGCGTCCGTCCCTGACACTGACACACTGCGTCCTTCCCTGATACAGACACGCTGCATCCTTCCCTGATACTGACACGCTGCGTCCCTCCCCGACACTAACACACTGCGTCCTTCCCTGATACTGAGACACTGCGTGCGTCCCCGACACTGACACACTGCGTCCGTCCCCGACACTGACACACTGCGTCCCTCCCCGAAGCTGACACACTGAGTCCGTCCCCGACACTGACACACTGCGTCCGTCCCTGATAATGACACACTGCGTCCGTCCCCGACACTGACACACTGCGTCCCTCCCCGACACTGACACACTGCGTCAATCCCCGACACTGACACACTGCGTCCGTCCCCGACACTGACACACTGCGTCCCTCCCCGACACTGACACACTGCGTCCGTCCCTGATAATGACACGCTACGTCCGTCCCTGATACTGACACACTGCGTCCGTCCCCGAAACTGACACACTGCGTCCGTCCCCGACACTAACACACTGCGTCCGTCCCCGACACTAACACACTGCGTCCCTCCCCGACACTGACACACTGCGTCCTTCCCTGATAGTGACACACTTCATCCGTCCCTGATACTGACACACGGCGTCCTTCCCTGATACTGACACACTGCGTCCGACCCTGACACTGACACACTGCTTCCTTCCCTGATACTAACACAATGCGTAGGTCCCTTACACTGACACAATGCGTCCGTCCCCGATACTGACACACTGCGTCCTTCCCTGACACTGACACACTGCGTCCTTCCCTGACAATGACACACTGCGTCCTTCCCTGATACTGACACACTGCGTCCGCCTCTGACACACTGCGTCCTTCCCTGACACTGACACACTGCGTCCGCCTCTGACACTGACACACTGCGTACCTCTCCGACACTGACACACTGCGTCCCTCCCTGACACTGACACACCGCGTCCGTCCCTGATACTGACACGCGGCGTCCGTCCCCAACACTGACACACTGCGTCCATCTCTGATACTGACTCACTGCGTCCGTCCCCGCCACTGACACACTGCGTCCTTCCCTGATACTGACACACTGCGTCCTTCCCTGATACTGACACACTGCGTCCTTCCCTGATACTGACACAATGCGTCCATCTCTGACACTGACACACTGCGTCCTTCCCTGATAGTGACACACTGCGTCCCTCCCTGATACTGACACACTGCGTCCGTCCCCGATACTGACACACTGCGTCCCTCCCTGATACTGACACACTGCGTCCGTCCCTGACACAGACACACTGGGTCCTTCCCTGACACTGACACACGGCGTCCGCCTCTGACACTGACACACTGCGTTCTTCCCTGACACTGACACAATGCGTCCTTCCCTGACACTGACACACTGCGTCCGCCTCTGACACTGACACACTGCGTCCTTCCCTGACACTGACACACTGCGTCCTTCCCTGATACTGACACGCTGCGTCCTTCCCTGATACTGACACACTGCGTCCGTCCCCGACACTGACACACTGCGTCCGTCCTCGACACTGACACACTGAGTCCGTCCCCGACACTGACACACTGCGTCCCTCCCTGACACTGACACACTACGTCCTTCCCTGACACTGACCCTCTGCGTCCTTCCCTGACACTGACACACGGCGCCCCTCCCTGTTACTGACACACTGCATCCCTCCCTGATACTGACACACTGCGTCCGTCCCTGACACTGACACACTGCGCCACTCCCTGATACTGACACACTGCATCCCTCCCTGATAGTGACACACTGCGTCCGTTCCCTACACTGACACACTGCGTCCGTCCCCGACACTGACACACTGCGTCCCTCCCTGACACTGACACAATGCGTCCTTCCCTGACACTGACACACTGCGTCCGCCTCTGACACTGACACACTGCGTCCTTCCCTGACACTGGCACACTGCGTCCTTCCTTGATACTGACACGCTGCGTCCTTCCCCGACACTGACACACTGCGTCCCTCCCTGACACTGACACACTACGTCCTTCCCTGACACTGACCCACTGCGTCCTTCCCTGACACTGACACACGGCGCCCCTCCCTGATACTGACAAACTGCATCCCTCCCTGATACTGACACACTGCGTCCGTCCCTGACACTGACACACTGCGCCACTCCCTGATACTGACACACTGCGTCCCTCCCTGATACTAACACACTGCGTCCGTTCCCTACACTGACACACTGCGTCCGTCCCCGACACTGACACACTGCGTCCCTCCCTGACACTGACACACTGCGTCCGTCCCTGACACTGACACACTGCGTCCTTCCCTGATACAGACACGCTGCATCCTTCCCTGATACTGACACGCTGCGTCCCTCCCCGACACTAACACACTGCGTCCTTCCCTGATACTGACACACTGCGTGCGTCCTCGACACTGACACACTGCGTCCGTCCCCGACACTGACACACTGCGTCCCTCCCCGAAGCTGACACACTGAGTCCGTCCCGACACTGACACACTGCGTCCCTCCCTGACACTGACACACTGCGTCGATCCCTGATACTGACACATTGCGTCCTTCCCTGACACTGACACACTGCGTACCTCTCCGACACTGACACACTGCGTCCCTCCCTGACACTGACACACCGCGTCCGTCCCTGATACTGACACGCGGCGTCCGTCCCCAACACTGACACACTGCGTCCATCTCTGATACTGACTCACTGCGTCCGTCCCCGACACTGACACACTGCGTCCCTCCCTGATACTGACACACTGCGTCCGTCCCTGACACAGACACACTGGGTCCTTCCCTGACACTGACACACGGCGTCCGCCTCTGACACTGACACACTGCGTTCTTCCCTGACACTGACACAATGCGTCCTTCCCTGACACTGACACACTGCGTCCGCCTCTGACACTGACACACTGCGTCCTTCCCTGATACTGACACACTGCGTCCTTCCCTGATACTGACACACTGCGTCCTTTCCCGACACTGACACACTGCGTCCCTCCCTGACACTGACACACTACGTCCTTCCCTGACACTGACCCACTGCGTCCTTCCCTGACACTGACACACGGCGCCCCTCCCTGATACTGACACACTGCATCCCTCCCTGATACTGACACACTGCGTCCGTCCCTGACACTGACACACTGCGCCACTCCCTGATACTGACACACTGCGTCCCTCCCTGATACTAACACACTGCGTCCGTTCCCTACACTGACACACTGCGTCCGTCCCCGACACTGACACACTGCGTCCCTCCCTGACACTGACACACTGCGTCCGTCCCTGACACTGACACACTGCGTCCTTCCCTGATACAGACACGCTGCATCCTTCCCTGATACTGACACGCTGCGTCCCTCCCCGACACTAACACACTGCGTCCTTCCCTGATACTGAGACACTGCGTGCGTCCCCGACACTGACACACTGCGTCCGTCCCCGACACTGACACACTGCGTCCCTCCCCGAAGCTGACACACTGAGTCCGTCCCCGACACTGACACACTGCGTCCGTCCCTGGTAATGACACACTGCGTCCGTCCCCGACACTGACACACTGCGTCCCTCCCCGACACTGACACACTGCGTCAATCCTCGACACTGACACACTGCGTCCGTCCCCGACACTGACACACTGCGTCCCTCCCCGACACTGACACACTGCGTCCGTCCCTGATAATGACACGCTACGTCCGTCCCTGATACTGACACACTGCGTCCGTCCCCGAAACTGACACACTGCGTCCGTCCCCGACACTAACACACTGCGTCCGTCCCCGACACTAACACACTGCGTCCCTCCCCGACACTGACACACTGCGTCCTTCCCTGATAGTGACACACTGCGTCCGTCCCTGATACTGACACACGGCGTCCTTCCCTGATACTGACACACTGCGTCCGACCCTGACACTGACACACTGCGTCCTTCCCTGATACTAACACAATGCGTAGGTCCCTTACACTGACACAATGCGTCCGTCCCCGATACTGACACACTGCGTCCTTCCCTGACACTGACACACTGCGTCCTTCCCTGACAATGACACACTGCGTCCTTCCCTGATACTGACACACTGCGTCCGCCTCTGACTCTGACACACTGCGTCCTTCCCTGACACTGACACACTGCGTCCGCCTCTGACACTGACACACTGCGTACCTCTCCGACACTGACACACTGCGTCCCTCCCTGACACTGACACACCGCGTCCGTCCCTGATACTGACACGCGGCGTCCGTCCCCAACACTGACACACTGCGTCCATCTCTGATACTGACTCACTGCGTCCGTCCTCGCCACTGACACACTGCGTCCTTCCCTGATACTGACACACTGCGTCCCTCCCCGATACTGACACACTGCGTCCTTCCCTGATACTGACACAATGCGTCCATCTCTGACACTGACACACTGTGTCCTTCCCTGATAGTGACACACTGCGTCCCTCCCTGATACTGACACACTGCGTCCGTCCCCGATACTGACACACTGCGTCCCTCCCTGATACTGACACACTGCGTCCGTCCCTGACACAGACACACTGGGTCCTTCCCTGACACTGACACACGGCGTCCGCCTCTGACACTGACACACTGCGTTCTTCCCTGACACTGACACAATGCGTCCTTCCCTGACACTGACACACTGCGTCCGCCTCTGACACTGACACACTGCGTCCTTCCCTGACACTGACACACTGCGTCCTTCCCTGATACTGACACGCTGCGTCCTTCCCCGACACTGACACACTGCGTCCCTCCCTGACACTGACACACTACGTCCTTCCCTGACACTGACCCACTGCGTCCTTCCCTGACACTGACACACGGCGCCCCTCCCTGATACTGACACACTGCATCCCTCCCTGATACTGACACACTGCGTCCGTCCCTGACACTGACACACTGCGCCACTCCCTGATACTGACACACTGCGTCCCTCCCTGATACTAACACACTGCGTCCGTTCCCTACACTGACACACTGCGTCCGTCCCCGACACTGACACACTGCGTCCCTCCCTGACACTGACACACTGCGTCCGTCCCTGACACTGACACACTGCGTCCTTCCCTGATACAGACACGCTGCATCCTTCCCTGATACTGACACGCTGCGTCCCTCCCCGACACTAACACACTGCGTCCTTCCCTGATACTGACACACTGCGTGCGTCCCCGACACTGACACACTGCGTCCGTCCCCGAAGCTGACACACTGAGTCCGTCCCGACACTGACACACTGCGTCCCTCCCTGACACTGACACACTGCGTCGATCCCTGATACTGACACATTGCGTCTTTCCCTGACACTGACACACTGCGTACCTCTCCGACACTGACACACTGCGTACCTCTCCGACACTGACACACTGCGTACCTCTCCGACACTGACACACCGCGTCCGTCCCTGATACTGACACGCGGCGTCCGTCCCCAACACTGACACACTGCGTCCATCTCTGATACTGACTCACTGCGTCCGTCCCCGACACTGACACACTGCGTCCTTCCCTGATACTGACACACTGCGTCCTTCCCTGATACTGACACACTGCGTCCTTCCCTGATACTGACACAATGCGTCCATCTCTGACACTGACACACTGCGTCCTTCCCTGATAGTGACACACTGCGTCCCTCCCTGATACAGACACACTGCGTCCGTCCCCGATACTGACACACTGAGTCCCTCCCTGATACTGACACACTGCGTCCGTCCCTGACACAGACACACTGGGTCCTTCCCTGACACTGACACACGGCGTCCGCCTCTGACACTGACACACTGCGTTCTTCCCTGACACTGACACAATGCGTCCTTCCCTGACACTGACACACTGCGTCCGCCTCTGACACTGACACACTGCGTCCTTCCCTGACACTGACACACTGAGTCCTTCCCTGATACTGACACGCTGCGTCCTTCCTGATACTGACACACTGCGTCCGTCCCCGACACTGACACACTGCGTCCGTCCTCGACACTGACACACTGCGTCCCTCCCTGACACTGACACACTACATCCTTCCCTGACACTGACCCACTGCGTCCTTCCCTGACACTGACACACGGCGCCCCTCCCTGATTCTGACACACTGCATCCCTCCCTGATACTGACACACTGCGTCCGTCCCTGACACTGACACACTGCGCCACTCCCTGATACTGACACACTGCATCCCTCCCTGATACTGACACACTGCGTCCGTCCCTGACACTGACACACTGCGCCACTCCCTGATACTGACACACTGCGTCCCTCCCTGATACTGACACACTGCGTCCGTCCCTGACACTGACACACTGCGCCACTCCCTGATACTGACACACTGCGTCCCTCCCTGATACTGGCACACTGCGTCCGTCCCCGACACTGACACACTGCGTCCCTCCCTGACACTGACACAATGCGTCCTTCCCTGACACTGACACACTGCGTCCGCCTCTGACACTGACACACTGCGTCCTTCCCTGACACTGACACACTGCGTCCTTCCCTGATAGTGACACGCTGCGTCCTTCCGCGACACTGACACACTGCGTCCCTCCCTGACACTGACACACTACGTCCTTCCCTGACACTGACCCACTGCGTCCTTCCCTGACACTGACACACGGCGCCCCTCCCTGATACTGACACACTGCATCTTTCCCTGATACTGACACACTGCGTCCGTCCCTGACACTGACACACTGCGCCACTCCCTGATACTGACACACTGCGTCCCTCCCTGATACTAACACACTGCGTCCGTTCCCTACACTGACACACTGCGTCCGTCCCCGACACTGACACACTGCGTCCGTCCCTGACACTGACACACTGCGTCCTTCCCTGATACAGACACGCTGCATCCTTCCCTGATACTGACACGCTGCGTCCCTCCCCGACACTAACACACTGCGTCCTTCCCTGATACTGAGACACTGCGTGCGTCCCCGACACTGACACACTGCGTCCCTCCCCGAAGCTGACACACTGAGTCCGTCCCCGACACTGACACACTGCGTCCGTCCCTGATAATGACACACTGCGTCCGTCCCCGACACTGACACACTGCGTCCCTCCCCGACACTGACACACTGCGTCAATCCTCGACACTGACACACTGCGTCCGTCCCCGACACTGACACACTGCGTCCCTCCCCGACACTGACACACTGCGTCCGTCCCTGATAATGACACGCTACGTCCGTCCCTGATACTGACACACTGCGTCCGTCCCCGAAACTGACACACTGCGTCCGTCCCCGACACTAACACACTGCGTCCGTCCCCGACACTAACACACTGCGTCCCTCCCCGACACTGACACACTGCGTCCTTCCCTGATAGTGACACACTTCATCCGTCCCTGATACTGACACACGGCGTCCTTCCCTGATACTGACACACTGCGTCCGACCCTGACACTGACACACTGCTTCCTTCCCTGATACTAACACAATGCGTAGGTCCCTTACACTGACACAATGCGTCCGTCCCCGATACTGACACACTGCGTCCTTCCCTGACACTGACACACTGCGTCCTTCCCTGACAATGACACACTGCGTCCTTCCCTGATACTGACACACTGCGTCCGCCTCTGACACACTGCGTCCTTCCCTGACACTGACACACTGCGTCCGCCTCTGACACTGACACACTGCGTACCTCTCCGACACTGACACACTGCGTCCCTCCCTGACACTGACACACCGCGTCCGTCCCTGATACTGACACGCGGCGTCCGTCCCCAACACTGACACACTGCGTCCATCTCTGATACTGACTCACTGCGTCCGTCCCCGCCACTGACACACTGCGTCCTTCCCTGATACTGACACACTGCGTCCTTCCCTGATACTGACACACTGCGTCCTTCCCTGATACTGACACAATGCGTCCATCTCTGACACTGACACACTGCGTCCTTCCCTGATAGTGACACACTGCGTCCCTCCCTGATACTGACACACTGCGTCCGTCCCCGATACTGACACACTGCGTCCCTCCCTGATACTGACACACTGCGTTCGTCCCTGACACAGACACACTGGGTCCTTCCCTGACACTGACACACGGCGTCCGCCTCTGACACTGACACACTGCGTTCTTCCCTGACACTGACACAATGCGTCCTTCCCTGACACTGACACACTGCGTCCGCCTCTGACACTGACACACTGCGTCCTTCCCTGACACTGACACACTGCGTCCTTCCCTGATACTGACACGCTGCGTCCTTCCCTGATACTGACACACTGCGTCCGTCCCCGACACTGACACACTGCGTCCGTCCTCGACACTGACACACTGAGTCCGTCCCCGACACTGACACACTGCGTCCCTCCCTGACACTGACACACTACGTCCTTCCCTGACACTGACCCTCTGCGTCCTTCCCTGACACTGACACACGGCGCCCCTCCCTGTTACTGACACACTGCATCCCTCCCTGATACTGACACACTGCGTCCGTCCCTGACACTGACACACTGCGCCACTCCCTGATACTGACACACTGCGTCCCTCCCTGATAGTGACACACTGCGTCCGTTCCCTACACTGACACACTGCGTCCGTCCCCGACACTGACACACTGCGTCCCTCCCTGACACTGACACAATGCGTCCTTCCCTGACACTGACACACTGCGTCCGCCTCTGACACTGACACACTGCGTCCTTCCCTGACACTGGCACACTGCGTCCTTCCTTGATACTGACACGCTGCGTCCTTCCCCGACACTGACACACTGCGTCCCTCCCTGACACTGACACACTACGTCCTTCCCTGACACTGACCCACTGCGTCCTTCCCTGACACTGACACACGGCGCCCCTCCCTGATACTGACAAACTGCATCCCTCCCTGATACTGACACACTGCGTCCGTCCCTGACACTGACACACTGCGCCACTCCCTGATACTGACACACTGCGTCCCTCCCTGATACTAACACACTGCGTCCGTTCCCTACACTGACACACTGCGTCCGTCCCCGACACTGACACACTGCGTCCCTCCCTGACACTGACACACTGCGTCCGTCCCTGACACTGACACACTGCGTCCTTCCCTGATACAGACACGCTGCATCCTTCCCTGATACTGACACGCTGCGTCCCTCCCCGACACTAACACACTGCGTCCTTCCCTGATATTGACACACTGCGTGCGTCCCCGACACTGACACACTGAGTCCGTCCCGACACTGACACACTGCGTCCCTCCCTGACACTGACACACTGCGTCGATCCCTGATACTGACACATTGCGTCCTTCCCTGACACTGACACACTGCGTACCTCTCCGACACTGACACACTGCGTCCCTCCCTGACACTGACACACCGCGTCCGTCCCTGATACTGACACGCGGCGTCCGTCCCCAACACTGACACACTGCGTCCATCTCTGATACTGACTCACTGCGTCCGTCCCCGACACTGACACACTGCGTCCTTCCCTGATACTGACACACTGCGTCCTTCCCTGATACTGACACACTGCGTCCTTCCCTGATACTGACACAATGCGTCCATCTCTGACACTGACACACTGCGTCCTTCCCTGATAGTGACACACTGCGTCCCTCCCTGATACAGACACACTGCGTCCGTCCCCGATACTGACACACTGCGTCCCTCCCTGATACTGACACACTGCGTCCGTCCCTGACACAGACACACTGGGTCCTTCCCTGACACTGACACACGGCGTCCGCCTCTGACACTGACACACTGCGTTCTTCCCTGACACTGACACAATGCGTCCTTCCCCGACACTGACACACTGCGTCCGCCTCTGACACTGACAAACTGCGTCCTTCCCTGACACTGACACACTGCGTCCTTCCCTGATACTGACACGCTGCGTCCTTCCCTGACACTGACCCACTGCGTCCTTCCCTGACACTGACACACGGCGCCCCTCCCTGATACTGACACACTGCATCCCTCCCTGATACTGACACACTGCGTCCGTCCCTGACACTGACACACTGCGCCACTCCCTGATACTGACACACTGCATCCCTCCCTGATACTGACACACTGCGTCCGTCCCTGACACTGACACACTGCGCCACTCCCTGATACTGACACACTGCGTCCCTCCCTGATACTAACACACTGCGTCCGTTCCCTACACTGACACACTGCGTCCGTCCCCGACACTGACACACTGCGTCCCTCCCTGACACTGACACACTGCGTCCGTCCCTGACACTGACACACTGCGTCCTTCCCTGATACAGACACGCTGCATCCTTCCCTGATACTGACACGCTGCGTCCCTCCCCGACACTAACACACTGCGTCCTTCCCTGATACTGACACACTGCGTGCGTCCCCGACACTGACACACTGCGTCCGTCCCCGAAGCTGACACACTGAGTCCGTCCCGACACTGACACACTGCGTCCCTCCCTGACACTGACACACTGCGTCGATCCCTGATACTGACACATTGCGTCTTTCCCTGACACTGACACACTGCGTACCTCTCCGACACTGACACACTGCGTACCTCTCCGACACTGACACACTGCGTACCTCTCCGACACTGACACACCGCGTCCGTCCCTGATACTGACACGCGGCGTCCGTCCCCAACACTGACACACTGCGTCCATCTCTGATACTGACTCACTGCGTCCGTCCCCGACACTGACACACTGCGTCCTTCCCTGATACTGACACACTGCGTCCTTCCCTGATACTGACACACTGCGTCCTTCCCTGATACTGACACAATGCGTCCATCTCTGACACTGACACACTGCGTCCTTCCCTGATAGTGACACACTGCGTCCCTCCCTGATACAGACACACTGCGTCCGTCCCCGATACTGACACACTGAGTCCCTCCCTGATACTGACACACTGCGTCCGTCCCCGATACTGACACACTGCGTCCCTCCCTGATACTGACACACTGCGTCCGTCCCTGACACAGACACACTGGGTCCTTCCCTGACACTGACACACGGCGTCCGCCTCTGACACTGACACACTGCGTTCTTCCCTGACACTGACACAATGCGTCCTTCCCTGACACTGACACACTGCGTCCGCCTCTGACACTGACACACTGCGTCCTTCCCTGACACTGACACACTGAGTCCTTCCCTGATACTGACACGCTGCGTCCTTCCTGATACTGACACACTGCGTCCGTCCCCGACACTGACACACTGCGTCCGTCCTCGACACTGACACACTGCGTCCCTCCCTGACACTGACACACTACGTCCTTCCCTGACACTGACCCACTGCGTCCTTCCCTGACACTGACACACGGCGCCCCTCCCTGATACTGACACACTGCATCCCTCCCTGATACTGACACACTGCGTCCGTCCCTGACACTGACACACTGCGCCACTCCCTGATACTGACACACTGCATCCCTCCCTGATACTGACACACTGCGTCCGTCCCTGACACTGACACACTGCGCCACTCCCTGATACTGACACACTGCGTCCCTCCCTGATACTGACACACTGCGTCCGTCCCTGACACTGACACACTGCGCCACTCCCTGATACTGACACACTGCGTCCCTCCCTGATACTGACACACTGCGTCCGTCCCCGACACTGACACACTGCGTCCCTCCCTGACACTGACACAATGCGTCCTTCCCTGACACTGACACACTGCGTCCGCCTCTGACACTGACACACTGCGTCCTTCCCTGACACTGACACACTGCGTCCTTCCCTGATAGTGACACGCTGCGTCCTTCCGCGACACTGACACACTGCGTCCCTCCCTGACACTGACACACTACGTCCTTCCCTGACACTGACCCACTGCGTCCTTCCCTGACACTGACACACGGCGCCCCTCCCTGATACTGACACACTGCATCTTTCCCTGATACTGACACACTGCGTCCGTCCCTGACACTGACACACTGCGCCACTCCCTGATACTGACACACTGCGTCCCTCCCTGATACTAACACACTGCGTCCGTTCCCTACACTGACACACTGCGTCCGTCCCCGACACTGACACACTGCGTCCGTCCCTGACACTGACACACTGCGTCCTTCCCTGATACAGACACGCTGCATCCTTCCCTGATACTGACACGCTGCGTCCCTCCCCGACACTAACACACTGCGTCCTTCCCTGATACTGAGACACTGCGTGCGTCCCCGACACTGACACACTGCGTCCCTCCCCGAAGCTGACACACTGAGTCCGTCCCCGACACTGACACACTGCGTCCGTCCCTGATAATGACACACTGCGTCCGTCCCCGACACTGACACACTGCGTCCCTCCCCGACACTGACACACTGCGTCAATCCCCGACACTGACACACTGCGTCCGTCCCCGACACTGACACACTGCGTCCCTCCCCGACACTGACACACTGCGTCCGTCCCTGATAATGACACGCTACGTCCGTCCCTGATACTGACACACTGCGTCCGTCCCCGAAACTGACACACTGCGTCCGTCCCCGACACTAACACACTGCGTCCGTCCCCGACACTAACACACTGCGTCCCTCCCCGACACTGACACACTGCGTCCTTCCCTGATAGTGACACACTGCGTCCGTCCCTGATACTGACACACGGCGTCCTTCCCTGATACTGACACACTGCGTCCGACCCTGACACTGACACACTGCTTCCTTCCCTGATACTAACACAATGCGTAGGTCCCTTACACTGACACAATGCGTCCGTCCCCGATACTGACACACTGCGTCCTTCCCTGACACTGACACACTGCGTCCTTCCCTGACAATGACACACTGCGTCCTTCCCTGATACTGACACACTGCGTCCGCCTCTGACACACTGCGTCCTTCCCTGACACTGACACACTGCGTCCGCCTCTGACACTGACACACTGCGTACCTCTCCGACACTGACACACTGCGTCCCTCCCTGACACTGACACACCGCGTCCGTCCCTGATACTGACACGCGGCGTCCGTCCCCAACACTGACACACTGCGTCCATCTCTGATACTGACTCACTGCGTCCGTCCCCGCCACTGACACACTGCGTCCTTCCCTGATACTGACACACTGCGTCCTTCCCTGATACTGACACACTGCGTCCTTCCCTGATACTGACACAATGCGTCCATCTCTGACACTGACACACTGCGTCCTTCCCTGATAGTGACACACTGCGTCCCTCCCTGATACTGACACACTGCGTCCGTCCCCGATACTGACACACTGCGTCCCTCCCTGATACTGACACACTGCGTCCGTCCCTGACACAGACACACTGGGTCCTTCCCTGACACTGACACACGGCGTCCGCCTCTGACACTGACACACTGCGTTCTTCCCTGACACTGACACAATGCGTCCTTCCCTGACACTGACACACTGCGTCCGCCTCTGACACTGACACACTGCGTCCTTCCCTGACACTGACACACTGCGTCCTTCCCTGATACTGACACGCTGCGTCCTTCCCTGATACTGACACACTGCGTCCGTCCCCGACACTGACACACTGCGTCCGTCCTCGACACTGACACACTGAGTCCGTCCCCGACACTGACACACTGCGTCCCTCCCTGACACTGACACACTACGTCCTTCCCTGACACTGACCCTCTGCGTCCTTCCCTGACACTGACACACGGCGCCCCTCCCTGTTACTGACACACTGCATCCCTCCCTGATACTGACACACTGCGTCCGTCCCTGACACTGACACACTGCGCCACTCCCTGATACTGACACACTGCGTCCCTCCCTGATAGTGACACACTGCGTCCGTTCCCTACACTGACACACTGCGTCCGTCCCCGACACTGACACACTGCGTCCCTCCCTGACACTGACACAATGCGTCCTTCCCTGACACTGACACACTGCGTCCGCCTCTGACACTGACACACTGCGTCCTTCCCTGACACTGGCACACTGCGTCCTTCCTTGATACTGACACGCTGCGTCCTTCCCCGACACTGACACACTGCGTCCCTCCCTGACACTGACACACTACGTCCTTCCCTGACACTGACCCACTGCGTCCTTCCCTGACACTGACACACGGCGCCCCTCCCTGATACTGACAAACTGCATCCCTCCCTGATACTGACACACTGCGTCCGTCCCTGACACTGACACACTGCGCCACTCCCTGATACTGACACACTGCGTCCCTCCCTGATACTAACACACTGCGTCCGTTCCCTACACTGACACACTGCGTCCGTCCCCGACACTGACACACTGCGTCCCTCCCTGACACTGACACACTGCGTCCGTCCCTGACACTGACACACTGCGTCCTTCCCTGATACAGACACGCTGCATCCTTCCCTGATACTGACACGCTGCGTCCCTCCCCGACACTAACACACTGCGTCCTTCCCTGATATTGACACACTGCGTGCGTCCCCGACACTGACACACTGAGTCCGTCCCGACACTGACACACTGCGTCCCTCCCTGACACTGACACACTGCGTCGATCCCTGATACTGACACATTGCGTCCTTCCCTGACACTGACACACTGCGTACCTCTCCGACACTGACACACTGCGTCCCTCCCTGACACTGACACACCGCGTCCGTCCCTGATACTGACACGCGGCGTCCGTCCCCAACACTGACACACTGCGTCCATCTCTGATACTGACTCACTGCGTCCGTCCCCGACACTGACACACTGCGTCCTTCCCTGATACTGACACACTGCGTCCTTCCCTGATACTGACACACTGCGTCCTTCCCTGATACTGACACAATGCGTCCATCTCTGACACTGACACACTGCGTCCTTCCCTGATAGTGACACACTGCGTCCCTCCCTGATACAGACACACTGCGTCCGTCCCCGATACTGACACACTGCGTCCCTCCCTGATACTGACACACTGCGTCCGTCCCTGACACAGACACACTGGGTCCTTCCCTGACACTGACACACGGCGTCCGCCTCTGACACTGACACACTGCGTTCTTCCCTGACACTGACACAATGCGTCCTTCCCCGACACTGACACACTGCGTCCGCCTCTGACACTGACAAACTGCGTCCTTCCCTGACACTGACACACTGCGTCCTTCCCTGATACTGACACGCTGCGTCCTTCCCTGACACTGACCCACTGCGTCCTTCCCTGACACTGACACACGGCGCCCCTCCCTGATACTGACACACTGCATCCCTCCCTGATACTGACACACTGCGTCCGTCCCTGACACTGACACACTGCGCCACTCCCTGATACTGACACACTGCATCCCTCCCTGATACTGACACACTGCGTCCGTCCCTGACACTGACACACTGCGCCACTCCCTGATACTGACACACTGCGTCCCTCCCTGATACTGACACACTGCGTCCGTCCCCGAGACTGACACACTGCGTCCCTCCCTGACACTGACACAATGCGTCCTTCCCTGACACTGACACACTGCGTCCGCCTCTGACACTGACAAACTGCGTCCTTCCCTGACACTGACACACTGCGTCCTTCCCTGATACTGACACGCTGCGTCCTTCCCCGACACTGACACACTGCGTCCCTCCCTGACACTGACACACTACGTCCTTCCCTGACACTGACCCACTGCGTCCTTCCCTGACACTGACACACGGCGCCCCTCCCTGATACTGACACACTGCATCTTTCCCTGATACTGACACACTGCGTCGATCCCTACACTGACACACTGCGTCCGTCCCCGACACTGACACACTGCGTCCGTCCCTGACACTGACACACTGCGTCCTTCCCTGATACAGACACGCTGCATCCTTCCCTGATACTGACACGCTGCGTCCCTCCCCGACACTAACACACTGCGTCCTTCCCTGATACTGAGACACTGCGTGCGTCCCCGACACTGACACACTGCGTCCGTCCCCGACACTGACACACTGCGTCCCTCCCCGAAGCTGACACACTGAGTCCGTCCCCGACACTGACACACTGCGTCCGTCCCTGATAATGACACACTGCGTCCGTCCCCGACACTGACACACTGCGTCCCTCCCCGACACTGACACACTGCGTCAATCCCCGACACTGACACACTGCGTCCGTCCCCGACACTGACACACTGCGTCCCTCCCCGACACTGACACACTGCGTCCGTCCCTGATAATGACACGCTACGTCCGTCCCTGATACTGACACACTGCGTCCGTCCCCGAAACTGACACACTGCGTCCGTCCCCGACACTAACACACTGCGTCCGTCCCCGACACTGACACACTGCGTCCGTCCCTGACACTGACACACTGCGTCCTTCCCTGATACAGACACGCTGCATCCTTCCCTGATACTGACACGCTGCGTCCCTCCCCGACACTAACACACTGCGTCCTTCCCTGATACTGAGACACTGCGTGCGTCCCCGACACTGACACACTGCGTCCGTCCCCGACACTGACACACTGCGTCCCTCCCCGAAGCTGACACACTGAGTCCGTCCCCGACACTGACACACTGCGTCCGTCCCTGATAATGACACACTGCGTCCGTCCCCGACACTGACACACTGCGTCCCTCCCCGACACTGACACACTGCGTCAATCCCCGACACTGACACACTGCGTCCGTCCCCGACACTGACACACTGCGTCCCTCCCCGACACTGACACACTGCGTCCGTCCCTGATAATGACACGCTACGTCCGTCCCTGATACTGACACACTGCGTCCGTCCCCGAAACTGACACACTGCGTCCGTCCCCGACACTAACACACTGCGTCCGTCCCCGACACTAACACACTGCGTCCCTCCCCGACACTGACACACTGCGTCCTTCCCTGATAGTGACACACTTCATCCGTCCCTGATACTGACACACGGCGTCCTTCCCTGATACTGACACACTGCGTCCGACCCTGACACTGACACACTGCTTCCTTCCCTGATACTAACACAATGCGTAGGTCCCTTACACTGACACAATGCGTCCGTCCCCGATACTGACACACTGCGTCCGCCTCTGACACACTGCGTCCTTCCCTGACACTGACACACTGCGTCCGCCTCTGACACTGACACACTGCGTACCTCTCCGACACTGACACACTGCGTCCCTCCCTGACACTGACACACCGCGTCCGTCCCTGATACTGACACGCGGCGTCCGTCCCCAACACTGACACACTGCGTCCATCTCTGATACTGACTCACTGCGTCCGTCCCCGCCACTGACACACTGCGTCCTTCCCTGATACTGACACACTGCGTCCTTCCCTGATACTGACACACTGCGTCCTTCCCTGATACTGACACAATGCGTCCATCTCTGACACTGACACACTGCGTCCTTCCCTGATAGTGACACACTGCGTCCCTCCCTGATACTGACACACTGCGTCCGTCCCCGATACTGACACACTGCGTCCCTCCCTGATACTGACACACTGCGTCCGTCCCTGACACAGACACACTGGGTCCTTCCCTGACACTGACACACGGCGTCCGCCTCTGACACTGACACACTGCGTTCTTCCCTGACACTGACACAATGCGTCCTTCCCTGACACTGACACACTGCGTCCGCCTCTGACAATGACACACTGCGTCCTTCCCTGACACTGACACACTGCGTCCTTCCCTGATACTGACACGCTGCGTCCTTCCCTGATACTGACACACTGCGTCCGTTCCCGACACTGACACACTGCGTCCGTCCTCGACACTGACACACTGAGTCCGTCCCCGACACTGACACACTGCGTCCCTCCCTGACACTGACACACTACGTCCTTCCCTGACACTGACCCTCTGCGTCCTTCCCTGACACTGACACACGGCGCCCCTCCCTGTTACTGACACACTGCATCCCTCCCTGATACTGACACACTGCGTCCGTCCCTGACACTGACACACTGCGCCACTCACTGATACTGACACACTGCATCCCTCCCTGATACTGACACACTGCGTCCGTCCCTGACACTGACACACTGCGCCACTCCCTGATACTGACACACTGCGTCCCTCCCTGATAGTGACACACTGCGTCCGTTCCCTACACTGACACACTGCGTCCGTCCCCGACACTGACACACTGCGTCCCTCCCTGACACTGACACAATGCGTCCTTCCCTGACACTGACACACTGCGTCCGCCTCTGACACTGACACACTGCGTCCTTCCCTGACACTGGCACACTGCGTCCTTCCTTGATACTGACACGCTGCGTCCTTCCCCGACACTGACACACTGCGTCCCTCCCTGACACTGACACACTACGTCCTTCCCTGACACTGACCCACTGCGTCCTTCCCTGACACTGACACACGGCGCCCCTCCCTGATACTGACAAACTGCATCCCTCCCTGATACTGACACACTGCGTCCGTCCCTGACACTGACACACTGCGCCACTCCCTGATACTGACACACTGCGTCCCTCCCTGATACTAACACACTGCGTCCGTTCCCTACACTGACACACTGCGTCCGTCCCCGACACTGACACACTGCGTCCCTCCCTGACACTGACACACTGCGTCCGTCCCTGACACTGACACACTGCGTCCTTCCCTGATACAGACACGCTGCATCCTTCCCTGATACTGACACGCTGCGTCCCTCCCCGACACTAACACACTGCGTCCTTCCCTGATACTGACACACTGCGTGCGTCCCCGACACTGACACACTGAGTCCGTCCCGACACTGACACACTGCGTCCCTCCCTGACACTGACACACTGCGTCGATCCCTGATACTGACACATTGCGTCCTTCCCTGACACTGACACACTGCGTACCTCTCCGACACTGACACACTGCGTCCCTCCCTGACACTGACACACCGCGTCCGTCCCTGATACTGACACGCGGCGTCCGTCCCCAACACTGACACACTGCGTCCATCTCTGATACTGACTCACTGCGTCCGTCCCCAACACTGACACACTGCGTCCTTCCCTGATACTGACACACTGCGTCCTTCCCTGATACTGACACACTGCGTCCTTCCCTGATACTGACACAATGCGTCCATCTCTGACACTGACACACTGCGTCCTTCCCTGATAGTGACACACTGCGTCCCTCCCTGATACAGACACACTGCGTCCGTCCCCGATACTGACACACTGCGTCCCTCCCTGATACTGACACACTGCGTCCGTCCCTGACACAGACACACTGGGTCCTTCCCTGACACTGACACACGGCGTCCGCCTCTGACACTGACACACTGCGTTCTTCCCTGACACTGACACAATGCGTCCTTCCCCGACACTGACACACTGCGTCCGCCTCTGACACTGACAAACTGCGTCCTTCCCTGACACTGACACACTGCGTCCTTCCCTGATACTGACACGCTGCGTCCTTCCCTGACACTGACCCACTGCGTCCTTCCCTGACACTGACACACGGCGCCCCTCCCTGATACTGACACACTGCATCCCTCAAAGATACTGACACACTGCGTCCGTCCCTGACACTGACACACTGCGCCACTCCCTGATACTGACACACTGCATCCCTCCCTGATACTGACACACTGCGTCCGTCCCTGACACTGACACACTGCGCCACTCCCTGATACTGACACACTGCGTCCCTCCCTGATACTGACACACTGCGTCCGTCCCCGAGACTGACACACTGCGTCCCTCCCTGACACTGACACAATGCGTCCTTCCCTGACACTGACACACTGCGTCCGCCTCTGACACTGACAAACTGCGTCCTTCCCTGACACTGACACACTGCGTCCTTCCCTGATACTGACACGCTGCGTCCTTCCCCGACACTGACACACTGCGTCCCTCCCTGACACTGACACACTACGTCCTTCCCTGACACTGACCCACTGCGTCCTTCCCTGACACTGACACACGGCGCCCCTCCCTGATACTGACACACTGCATCTTTCCCTGATACTGACACACTGCGTCGATCCCTGATACTGACACATTGCGTCCTTCCCTGATACTAACACAATGCGTAGGTCCCTTACACTGACACAATGCGTCCGTCCCCGATACTGACACACTGCGTCCTTCCCTGACACTGACACACTGCGTCCTTCCCTGACAATGACACACTGCGTCCTTCCCTGATACTGACACACTGCGTCCGCCTCTGACTCTGACACACTGCGTCCTTCCCTGACACTGACACACTGCGTCCGCCTCTGACACTGACACACTGCGTACCTCTCCGACACTGACACACTGCGTCCCTCCCTGACACTGACACACCGCGTCCGTCCCTGATACTGACACGCGGCGTCCGTCCCCAACACTGACACACTGCGTCCATCTCTGATACTGACTCACTGCGTCCGTCCTCGCCACTGACACACTGCGTCCTTCCCTGATACTGACACACTGCGTCCGTCCCTGACACAGACACACTGGGTCCTTCCCTGACACTGACACACGGCGTCCGCCTCTGACACTGACACACTGCGTTCTTCCCTGACACTGACACAATGCGTCCTTCCCTGACACTGACACACTGCGTCCGCCTCTGACACTGACACACTGCGTCCTTCCCTGACACTGACACACTGCGTCCTTCCCTGATACTGACACGCTGCGTCCTTCCCCGACACTGACACACTGCGTCCCTCCCTGACACTGACACACTACGTCCTTCCCTGACACTGACCCACTGCGTCCTTCCCTGACACTGACACACGGCGCCCCTCCCTGATACTGACACACTGCATCCCTCCCTGATACTGACACACTGCGTCCGTCCCTGACACTGACACACTGCGCCACTCCCTGATACTGACACACTGCGTGCGTCCCCGACACTGACACACTGAGTCCGTCCCGACACTGACACACTGCGTCCCTCCCTGACACTGACACACTGCGTCGATCCCTGATACTGACACATTGCGTCCTTCCCTGACACTGACACACTGCGTACCTCTCCGACACTGACACACTGCGTCCCTCCCTGACACTGACACACCGCGTCCGTCCCTGATACTGACACGCGGCGTCCGTCCCCAACACTGACACACTGCGTCCATCTCTGATACTGACTCACTGCGTCCGTCCCCAACACTGACACACTGCGTCCTTCCCTGATACTGACACACTGCGTCCTTCCCTGATACTGACACACTGCGTCCCTCCCTGACACTGACACACTGCGTCGATCCCTGATACTGACACATTGCGTCTTTCCCTGACACTGACCCACTGCGTCCTTCCCTGACACTGACACACGGCGCCCCTCCCTGATACTGACACACAGCATCTTTCCCTGATACTGACACACTGCGTCCGTCCCTGACACTGACACACTGCGCCACTCCCTGATACTGACACACTGCGTCCCTCCCTGATACTAACACACTGCGTCCGTTCCCTACACTGACACACTGCGTCCGTCCCCGACACTGACACACTGCGTCCGTCCCTGACACTGACACACTGCGTCCTTCCCTGATACAGACACGCTGCATCCTTCCCTGATACTGACACGCTGCGTCCCTCCCCGACACTAACACACTGCGTCCTTCCCTGATACTGAGACACTGCGTGCGTCCCCGACACTGACACACTGCGTCCGTCCCCGACACTGACACACTGCGTCCCTCCCCGAAGCTGACACACTGAGTCCGTCCCCGACACTGACACACTGCGTCCGTCCCTGATAATGACACACTGCGTCCGTCCCCGACACTGACACACTGCGTCCCTCCCCGACACTGACACACTGCGTCAATCCCCGACACTGACACACTGCGTCCGTCCCCGACACTGACACACTGCGTCCCTCCCCGACACTGACACACTGCGTCCGTCCCTGATAATGACACGCTACGTCCGTCCCTGATACTGACACACTGCGTCCGTCCCCGAAACTGACACACTGCGTCCGTCCCCGACACTAACACACTGCGTCCGTCCCCGACACTAACACACTGCGTCCCTCCCCGACACTGACACACTGCGTCCTTCCCTGATAGTGACACACTGCGTCCGTCCCTGATACTGACACACGGCGTCCTTCCCTGATACTGACACACTGCGTCCGACCCTGACACTGACACACTGCTTCCTTCCCTGATACTAACACAATGCGTAGGTCCCTTACACTGACACAATGCGTCCGTCCCCGATACTGACACACTGCGTCCTTCCCTGACACTGACACACTGCGTCCTTCCCTGACAATGACACACTGCGTCCTTCCCTGATACTGACACACTGCGTCCGCCTCTGACACACTGCGTCCTTCCCTGACACTGACACACTGCGTCCGCCTCTGACACTGACACACTGCGTACCTCTCCGACACTGACACACTGCGTCCCTCCCTGACACTGACACACCGCGTCCGTCCCTGATACTAACACGCGGCGTCCGTCCCCAACACTGACACACTGCGTCCATCTCTGATACTGACTCACTGCGTCCGTCCCCGCCACTGACACACTGCGTCCTTCCCTGATACTGACACACTGCGTCCTTCCCTGATACTGACACACTGCGTCCTTCCCTGATACTGACACAATGCGTCCATCTCTGACACTGACACACTGCGTCCTTCCCTGATAGTGACACACTGCGTCCCTCCCTGATACTGACACACTGCGTCCGTCCCCGATACTGACACACTGCGTCCCTCCCTGATACTGACACACTGCGTCCGTCCCTGACACAGACACACTGGGTCCTTCCCTGACACTGACACACGGCGTCCGCCTCTGACACTGACACACTGCGTTCTTCCCTGACACTGACACAATGCGTCCTTCCCTGACACTGACACACTGCGTCCGCCTCTGACACTGACACACTGCGTCCTTCCCTGACACTGACACACTGCGTCCTTCCCTGATACTGACACGCTGCGTCCTTCCCTGATACTGACACACTGCGTCCGTCCCCGACACTGACACACTGCGTCCGTCCTCGACACTGACACACTGAGTCCGTCCCCGACACTGACACACTGCGTCCCTCCCTGACACTGACACACTACGTCCTTCCCTGACACTGACCCTCTGCGTCCTTCCCTGACACTGACACACGGCGCCCCTCCCTGTTACTGACACACTGCATCCCTCCCTGATACTGACACACTGCGTCCGTCCCTGACACTGACACACTGCGCCACTCCCTGATACTGACACACTGCATCCCTCCCTGATACTGACACACTGCGTCCGTCCCTGACACTGACACACTGCGCCACTCCCTGATACTGACACACTGCGTCCCTCCCTGATAGTGACACACTGCGTCCGTTCCCTACACTGACACACTGCGTCCGTCCCCGACACTGACACA
>JAJHIY020000085.1:5230000-5250000 GCA_022114975.2 Lampris megalopsis | reverse complement strand
GCGAAGCTGACACACAGCTGCTGACACCGACTGGAGTGCCACCGAGTGCCATCGCTGAGGAGGTAAGTGGCTGGGCCCAGCTGACGGGTGACTTGGAGAGGAGAGGACCAGTATGAAGCCATTTTATTGTCCCTGTGGGGCCTGCGGACCCTGACCCAGTCTGATACATTGATGTCTGGCACCCTGGTTCGTTTTGACTGGTCAAACCATTGCTTCATCCGCGTCTGCTGACGAGTGACTGAGGCTCTGACCCCAGAGGGAGGTGCCTGGGGTGTGGAGGGGCGGAGCCTGTCAAGGGGCATGCACAGTTCCCGGCCTAGCATGAGAGAGGCTGGGGAGACGCCTGTGGTCGAGTGCTGTGTGGCCCGATAGTGCAGCAGAGTGTGATGGATGGCCTGCGTGAAAGAGCACCCTTGGGCCATGTGTGCTCTGAGGCCGTTCTTCAGTGACTGGTGAAAACGTTCAACGCCGCCATTGGCCTGGGGGTGGTAGTACGCAGTGCGTATATGACGGATGCCCTTGCTTTCGAGATAAGCAGTGAACTCAGCAGAGACCAGCTGAGGGCCGTTGTCAGTGGTGATGGTCTTTGGGAGGCCCCAGCTAGAGAAAAGAGAGTCCAGGAAGTCGATGATGATCTGTGAGGTCACAGTGCCGGAAGTGGTGAGTTCAGGCCATTTTGAGTGTAGATCGTAGGCGACCACCATGAAGCGTTGGTGGTGGGGAACTCCATGGATCTCACCACAAATGTCCAACTGCAGGTGTTCCCAGGGCTGAGAGGGCCAGGCGAGAGGTTGCAGGGGTGGGGGGACCTGGTGGCCAGTCTTGCCACTCACAAGGCAGGCAGAACAGTCCTTCACCAGAGCCTCAATATCTCTGTCTATCCCCGGCCACCACACCAGGTCTCGGCAGCGCTGTTTCAGTTTCACAATGCCCAGGTGGCCTTCATGCGCCATATTCAAAACACGTGCACGGAGAGCAGCTGGGACCACTGTGCAAAACCCACGTACCACGCAGGTGTCGTTCCAGCAGGAGAGCTCCTGTCTGACTCGGGCGAACGCAGCCAGCTCCTCTGGGACCTTGTGAGGCCAGCCGTTCTGGATGTAGGTGCGGAGCTGGGAGAGGACAGGGTCCTGTTCGGAGGCTGCCCTCAGCTTCTGCAGAGAGACAGTGGCCTGAAGGCGTGTGTGTAGCATTTGGACAATGTCCTTTTCCACACAGTCAGTGTCCGTCTGTGGAGCTGAGGTGGAGACAGAGCGAGAGAGCAGGTCGGCGACAACATTGTCTCTGCCTGGGGTGAACTGCAGGCTGAAGTTGTACTGGCGGAGGCGGTCAGACCAGCGGTGCAGCCTCAGGGGTTTGTGGCCTGTCCCAGATGTGGACAGCAGCGCTGTCAGGGCCTGGTGATCTGTCCTGAGGGTGAAGGAGCGGCCATAGAGGTAGAGGTGCCAGCTTTCACAAGCCCAGATACAGGCTAACGCCTCACGCTCACCCACGGAGTACCGCTGCTCGGTCAGGTTGAGGGCACGGGAGGCGAAGGCAATGGGCTTCTCCACACCGTTCTGGGTTTGAGACAGCACAGCCCCTATCGCTGTGGCGGATGTGTCACAGCTTGAGATGTCGAAGTGAGCCAACACTGGTGGTGAAGTCAGTTGAGTCTTGAGATCACGCACAGCGTCACTGCATGTCTTTGACCACACCCATGGCTCGTCCTTAGGCAGCAGCTGGCGCAGGGGGGCTGTGGTCGCAGAGTACTGGGGAAGAAACCTCAGGTAGTAACTTGTCATACCCAGGAAGGAGGCGACCTGGGCGGCCGAGCTGGGCTCAGGGATGGCCTGAATGGCGTCCACGTTGGATTGTAGTGGAGTTACACCGCTCACTGACAGCCGGAACCCCACGAAGTCGATGGCTGGCACAGAGAGTACACATTTCTCAGCATTGAGAGTTAGCTTGTGCTTGGACAGGGCTGCGAAGACCATGTTGAGGCGCTTGTCGTGGATTTCACTGGTGGGCCCGTGTACCACTATATCGTCCAGATAAATGGCCACGCCCAGTATGCCAGCCAGCACGGAGACCATGATTTTCTGGAAGCAGCTAGGGGCGGAGCTGAGACCGAAAGGCATCCTGGTGTAGCGAAACACTCCTGCATGTGTCACAAAGGCTGTGAGGTTTTGGCTGCTGGGGTGGAGGGGCACCTGTAAGTACCCCTGTCTGAGGTCGAGCTTGGAGAACACCTCAGAGCCATAGAACTGAGCAGTGAGTTCTTCTGAGGTGGGCAGTGGATACTTATCAGGGACCACTGCCTTATTTACTGTACGTAGATCGACGCAGACACGCAGGCCCCCCGACTTCTTCTTAGCCACCACGAGGTTTGAGACCCAAGGTGACGCGTCCACCGGTTCAATGATGCCAGCTTCCAGCAGTTGTTGCAGCTCGGCGGAGACCCCATCACGGAGAGCCAACGGGATGCGGCGCAGTGGTTGGATGACAGATTTCACAGCAGGGTTGAGGAGAGGTTGATGGGCGAAGGCGGAGAGGCAGCCCAGCCCCATAAACAGCGATGGCCACTTCTGCTGCCAAGGTGTGGCAACAGTCAGGATTGCTGCCCCCCTTGTGTCTAAGAGGGAGAACCCCAGAGCGGAGAACAGGTCCAGGCCCATCAGGTTGGCCCCACGGCGTGCCACATGAAAAACTGCATTGTGCACCAGCTTGGTTCCATAGCGGACAGTCACTTGGAGAGAGCCAACCAGATCGATTTTGGAGTCACCATACCCACAGAGGACAGCTGAGGGTGCAGACAGTGGCAGTGAACTGAAAAATGGACTGTAGGTATCAACATTCAGGAGAGACACACCTGCACCGGTGTCCAACAGCAGGGGGATGCACACATCATTAATGTTGACTGTGCATGATTTGAATGACACTGGCCCAGAGCTCACCTTGTGAATGACGGCGGTTGAAGACTGGGGGGTGTGGCCCTCTGACCCAGCCGGGGAAGATCGACAGACGTTGGCAAAGTGATTTTGCTTACCGCAGCTACGGCATGTCTGGCCACGGGCAGGGCAGTTCTGAGCCCTTGAAACATGAGACCGAGATCCACAGTTACCACAGGACTGTTGAGGGCGGGACCGAGAACGCCGTCGTTGCAGTTGCAAGACGTCCCCAGTGGAGTCGGCGCCCGCCTCGCTCTGGCTGGGTTGCGTCCCGAGGGGCAGCCGTGAGTAGAGGGAGGAGTCGTTGGCAGCTTGACTGGAGGTGGCCACTTGCTGTGTATTTAGCATAGCAGCACACTCAGCTGCTCCCTCAACCTGTAGTGCGATGGTAATTGCTCTGGACAGCAGCAGATCGTCTTTTTCCAGCAGGAGAGTCTCACGCACCTTTGCGTTGTTGGTGTGTTCGATTAGCTGGTCGCGAACCATCTCGTCCTGAAGCGCGCCAAACTTGCATGAGCTAGCTAGCCCTCGCAAATTAGCTACATACTGCTGCACAGACTCACCAGGCAGTTGGTGTCGCTGACGGAATATAAATCGCCGAAGGAGGGCACTCTGTGGAGCAGCGAAATGGGTGCTCATAAGTCCCACAGCTTCGTCAAAGTTTGTGACGTTCCCCAGAGTCCCGAGCAGTGTAGCAACAGAGCCGTCTTCCTAGCCTGGCTCACGTCGTCGAGCCCTGAGGCGATGATGTAATTTTCAAAACTATGTAGCCAGCGAGTCCATGGTACCGGAGGCTAGCCAGGTAATGCCAGGAAGGGGGCAGGTGGTGGGAGAGAGATATCAGCCATCCTCGTCGCCAATATTGTATTTAGAAATCACGTCAGGACACAGCGCTGTCGCTCGACACAACCGCTACGTTGCATTCTTTATTTAGACTGACACAGCATCACAGGCAGACCCGATCAAACAACCCAGAGCCCGCAGGCATCACCAATTGATCCCAGCACAATAGAACAGCACCAAATCAAATGCAGCACTGTCGATGTGTGCAGACATAACACTAACGTTTACCTTAACCTAATAGTAACCTAATGGTAACTGATAGTTCACCTGTTTCCATGCGGACGCTTTCATTTGGCTAAGGGGGAACAGAACTTGACGGGGAAGCAGAGTTTGATGCAACACTGGAGCTTGATCCATCGAGTGAATAGAACCCGTCTTGAGATTCACTTTTGTATACCTCTCTCTATTACTCTCCATCTTCACCTTCTTTGCCTCCTCCATCAACGGGGTTCTTTTTCTTTTGCTGGGTGGAGTTTCCAGTGTCACTTCGGTTGTTCCACCGTCCGCCATTTCGACTACCGGGGGAAACAAACGTGCTATGGAATGCAAAACCGGGTCTCCCGCACCACGGGCGACTACGTTAACTAGTCGGCTAAAGGGTCTGACCTGTTAGCCAAGGGCTAGCGAGTCTACACATCCGTGGTCATTTCAATATTTTGGCTGCGAAATGGTTGACGCACTCGCTTTGTGTCATAAATCGAGCCTCGTTTTCCCGCCAGGTCGTTTCCGGAGGGAGACGGAAGTGACGCTTACAAGGAACCAATCTGAACGCCGATGATGTTCTATAGCCGTTACACTGTGCAATCAACATTTACTTAATAAGTTAAAGCAAAAAAAGTTGTCTACTGCTGCTTTAAAGTATGTGTTTCACCAAGCTGTCTCCTCTTAATAACAAACACACGTGAATAAATAGGTGTTTGTTCGAGAGGTCAGTAAAAAAAAAAGCGGGTGTGTTATTCATTCAGACCTGAGAGGATTTCACAAGGGGAAAGTTTACACTCGTGTCGCCAGCTGTGTTATTAGTCAGATTAAACTGATTATACCCTGAGCAGAGCAAACCCTCTAACAAACACATACTCCAGACTTTGAGAGATGGACAATGATATTGACTGGAATTGTTAATTCATCCCTAAAAGGTGTTTTGGTGTTTAGGGCTAGGCTTTTTTAGTGTGCATCTTGATTGAACAGAGAGGAGCAACCCGGTATATCTAGACCCTCAAAAGCAAAGGAAACTGGCCAGTCCACTGGAGCAACAAGCAACCCTGACTTGGCAAAATCATTCAAAAGACATTCCTTCTCAAACTAGTTGACACGTAATGGTGGACTGTAGCTGCTTTTTTGTTCCTGAGGCTAGTGCAGATAGCACTTGTGATGGCTGAGAGCTGATGTAAGACTGAGGAAAGGCCTGGTTTCTCTGTAACGCCGAAGACATAGCTTAGGTATGTGCTGCCTACATGGAAAAACACCTACAATCAGAATCAGAATCGGGAGCACATTATCTGTTGTTTCATTCCTTGCACTTGTGTTGCACCAGCCCACAGCGGTGCAACACAAGGACAAAAACACATAGCTATACAAGAACTACAAGAACACATATATCCTAACTAACACATACATATATCTAAACTAAACAACAACAAAAAAATCATTGTCCAGGAGAACGAACGCCAGCCACGATGAATGTCGGAACTGCCGGTTTGCATGGGCTAGCAGTTAGCTTAGCCTGCCCCGCTTCCGTGTCCTGTCAGACCGCCCTCGGTGTTTCCTCTTCAGGCGCAGCTCCGGTCAGGGCTGTGGTCTTTGGGCCCACCGGACGCAGCAGACCAGGCTCCCTCAGCCGAGCCAACGCCAGCTCTCCCAGCCAGACACCCTCGACAAACCTCCCCGCACTCCACACAAAGACACCAAAATCACAGTCAAGGCTAGGCGAGGCTGCTGCCAGACCAGCCTCAGTGTTATTGGAGCTGCCGGTCTGCATGGGCTAGCAGTTAGCTTAGCCTGCCCTGTTTCCGCGTCCTGTCAGACCGCCCTCGGTGTTTCCTCTTCCGGCACAACTCCGGTCAGGGCCGTGGTCCTTGGGCCCACAGGACGCAGCAGACCAGGCTCCCTCAGCCGAGCCAACGCCAGCTCTTCCAGCCAGACACCTTCAACACACAGCCACACAATGACACTAAACTAAAAACACAATAAATGCCAGGCAAGGCCGCCGCCAGACCGCCCTCGGTGTTATCGAAACTGCTGATCTGCATGGGCTAGCAGTTAGCCTAGCCTGCCCCGCTTCCGTGTCTAACACAGTATCTACTCCTTTAGGATGCTTAAGTGTTCTGTTTTTTTCACTACCCCATGAAATAATATATTTACTATCAGATTTCATAACTTCCATCCTCTTTTATTTGTGTTTTAGGTGCGCACCTCAACCTGCATGTCAGAAAACCAGGAAAGTAACAAAGAGCAAAGTGTGACTGATGTAGCATGGTGGTAGTTGTGGGGTTCAATGCCAGAGCTAAAACAATAGTATATTGTAGAAAGAGGGGAGGATGGAGTCGAGGACCCCTACATCAGCAAGGACAGCAGGGCTACACCTGGTGTTTATAACAAATCCAGCAGACCAAGAAACAACTGTATAGTTAGTGGAGTGCTTTAGTGATAAGACAGACCACAGCCTCTTTTAGATGAACAGGATGTTCTGATGTTGACAGTCAATTATGGACGAGTTCAAGAGTTTTACCATTGGGGGTTTCAACTTTCAAACCCCAGTTTTAGAGGTACAATTTCAATATTTTGGTTTACAGCAGGGGCGTTCCTAGAGGGTATTACCAATATTTGGTTTGCTCTTGAGTTATGTGGGGTAGCTATAGGCCTATAGAATAGTTACCGGAAATAATGTGATTATTGCCATTTTGCTGGATATGATACCTCTGAAAGACATTTGAAGCTGACTGTAACAAAGTTAATTTTACACACGCACACCTCGGGCAAAGAGTCTGAATTGCAGCTTGTACAGAATCAGTTATGGATGAACCTGTCAGAACCGGTTGTCTGCAGCCATGTTGCCACTGCAACTTTTATCAGTTGCTGAGTTTGCAATGTATTGCCTACATTTGACTAAAATGTTGAACATGGCTATAAAGCCAGTGATGCAAGGGTATCCGTTTTTTACTACGGCCCTTTTTATGGCAAATCCAAAAACATTATTCTGCCTTCTGGTACTTGTCCCAGTGGTTCTGATTTGCAGTCTTGTGTCTGACAGCTTACTTGGCCTGTGAACAGTTATGAAGTGCAGAGGGAGAGGTTAATTTGACTAGTGTACTTGTGTTGTAGTTCTCACCACTCGCACCGTGGCACACCTTGTAAAGCTTGAATTATGGCTTTGGCATGTTTGAATGAGGACAGGTTTCCATCTTGTGTATGTGTGGGTTTAAATAGATCCTTAAAAACTGTGTGGCTGGGAATGTGCCCATGGAATGTCTTTTATGTAAACCTGCGTGTAAGTCCTTTTTGTGTCCTATGTGGCAATGTCTCTAACCACTCGGCCCTGCCTTCCACCAGGTTTCATCCAGTCCCCGAGACGTTTTGGGTGAAAAGGGGGGAAAAAATCCCCCCAAAAAATAAGTATTCGCATCCAGTTATTATCAACTATGTGACATAAGCAAAGTTAGAGGTTTCTATGATTATTTATTTATTTACCCCCCCCTTTTCTCCCCAATTGTATCCGGCCAATCACCCCACTCTCCGAGCCATCCCGGTCGCTGCTCCACCCCCTCTGCCAGTCCAGAGAGGGCTGCAGACTACCACATGCCTCCTCCGATACGTGTAGTCGCCAGCCGCTTCTTTTCACCTGACAGTGAGGAGTTTCACCAGGGGGACGTAGCACGTGGGAGGATCACGCTATTCCCCCCCCCCAGTTCCCCCTGCCCCCTGAACAGGCGCACAAACCGACTAGAGGAGGCGCTAGTGCAGTGACCAGGACACACCCCCACATCTGGCTTCCCGCCCGCAGACACGTTCAATTGCGTCTGTCGGGACACCCAACCAAGCCGGAGGTAACACAGGGATTCGAACCGGCGAACCCTGTGTTGGTAGGCAACACAGTCAACAACAATGGTCAATCCAGAGGCCTATATCACCTACAATGCATTGCAGTTATGCATTTGGTATAAGAAAATATATGGTTGGGAGGCAGTAATGTACTTAAAACTGCGGTTGCGTACCACCAAAGAAGAAGATGAATAAATTGAGCAAGGGAAGTTCAGTTCAATTTATTGTCATTATACCATTCCAGTACAACAGTCTTATACGCCAGTCTCCCTGGTGCAGCATAAAAGCACAGTGCAGACACGGACACACACAAAAAAACCAACTTCCAGTTTTAGCCATTAAATACAAAAGCATAATAAATAAATAAGAATAGAAAAGAGTTAGGAAAATTAAGTTATAAAGAGTGCAATTCATCATTGGGAGCATAAATCATGGGTAATATTACATCGTCGTTATGGAAAGTTTTTCAACATTTCATCAGAGCAAACAATACGCAAGTGTAGGTACCCAAACATATTATATATTAAACCCATTTGTCATAAAGTAAAACTTTTACAGCTCTATAGTGTGATCCTCCCACGTGCTACGTCCCCTTGGTGAAACTCCTCACCGTCTGGTGAAAAGAAGTGGCTGGTGACTCCACATGTATCAGAGGAGGCATGTGGTAGTCTGCAGCCCTCCCCGGATCGGCAGAATGGGTGGAGCAGCGACTGGGACGGCTCAGAAGAGGTGGGGTAGTTGGCCGGGTACAATTGGGGTGGGGGGGGGGAAACAATGCAGTGTTTCATTGGTTGGCTTCTGTTGGCCTTCTTTAATGATTTCAGGAAATAAATCAGCAAGTAGCCTAAATATCCATGTGTTGAGCCAGACTGGTTTTAGCAAAAATAAAAACCTCTTCATAACCTTGCCATGCTGTTCGGCCATGTGGGTGATGTAGGCTTCTCTGTCTGTGTAGTGGGTACGGCATTTGAACAAATCCAAACCACTACCCAATATGAGTCTGGCACCCCTGGTTTAAACTGTGAGACAGACGACAAAAAGACTTATTTTGAGTTCATGTTGGCGGCACGGTGGTGCAGTGGTTAGCGCGGTCGCCTCATAGCGAGAAGGTCCTGGGTTCGAGCCCCGGGGTAGTCCAAGCTTGGGGGTCGTCCCGGGGTCGTCCTCTGTGTGGAGTGTGCATGTTCTCCCCGTGTATGCATGGGTTTCCTCCGGGGGCTCCGGTTTCCTCCCATGGTCCAAAGACATGTAGGTCAGGTGAATCGGCTGTACTAAACTGTCCCTGTGTGTGTGTGCGTGTGTATGTGTGAACCCTGTGTGATGGCCTGGCGGCCTGTCCAGGGTGTCTCCCCGCCTGCTGCCCATTGACTGCTGGGATAGGCTCCAGCATCCCTGTGACCCTGAGAGAAGGACAGTCGGTTCAGATGATGGATGGATGGATGATTTCATGTTCAGTCAGTATCATAAGCTTAACTTGAAGTTCTGGACATGATGAGACATGGTGCTTTTACCTTTTATAGTAGCCAGTTTCCGAGAGGAGGCAAAGAGGCACCATGTGCACCTGCCACACAATATACCATCACACATCATGCAAGGTCTTCTATCAAGGTTTCCAGCGACTCTCCGCCAACATGAAAGAAGCCCAGTCAGTACCCACGTTATGTCCGTATACGTGTGTGGGCTGAAGCAACTAGAGTGTGATCAGCCTTTGGCGCTCCAGCTGGATTACGAGATCCAGTTTTGCAGTAATATGGAGTCCAGAATTCATTCCATCATGCGCGTCTGCTCTCGTTCTTTATTCTTAGCTGATATTCAAACGACGCTTTCCACATTTTGATTTTCTAAAACACCGACCGTCCCCTCCCTTCAGTGTTGGACAACTACCAACACGACACTCGCGCAAAGCGGCTTCTTCGGTCTGAATAAACGGCGTTCATCGGTCACTGCTGATTGGTTAGCTTTATTGTGGAGGGGGGCTGCACGGGAAAACGCATCTGAACAAACAAAGGGGGGCTTATTGATGACGGCAGCTGGCGGGGTGTTCGGTCAGAAAGCCAACCCGCGTGCACACCACGGAGCAGGATTTAACTCTGCTGCTCAGCATGTCCTCTCAAGTCAGGACTTGCATCCGTCGCTGGCCGTGCCCCGAATCTCACCTTTATTTCACCCGAACTGTGACCGCCATGACGGCTCCCTGTTACGACACACTCGCATGAAACCGGCATGATGGGAAAAAGTTAGTCAGAGCCTTGACAGCGCTGTGCCGAGGTAACTCCCAGCTGACGCCGCAGGACCCGCTGGGGGGTCATGACGCATGACTGGGTGTGGTGAGAAACATACCACAGGTGTAGTGTGTTCAGCGCATTGTCTTGATACCTGCGATCTGCTCCCCGGTGACTCACGTGGGTCTCTGAAAGGCAGTTTGACAAGCCGCGCGGTAGTTGATTCAGTTCCCTTTTTAGTCAAGGTGTCATTGAAAATAAGCTGCTTCTTTTTTCATGGAAAAAAAAAGGTTTTAAAACAAGCTGCAGTGAGGCCAAGGAGGATGAGAATCTTGAGGTGGCCGGAGTCTGAGGAGAGGAGGAGGCCATTGGTGACTTTAGGGAAGGCTGTTTCTGTCCTCCGGTTTCCTCCCACAGTCCAAGGACATGTAGGTCAGGTGAATCAGCTGTACTAAATTGTCCCTAGGTGTGTGTGTGGGCCCTGTGATGGCCTGGCGGCCTGTCCAGGGTGTCTTCCCCCCCCTGCCGCCCAGTGACTGCTGGGGTAAGCTCCAGCATCCTGTGACCCCGGTTGGGATAAGCGGCTTGGATAATGGAAAAGGTTTTAAGTGGGCGTCCGGGTAGCGTAGGGGTCTATTCCCTTGCCTACCAACACGGGGATCGCCGGTTCGAATCCCCATGTTGCCTCCGGCTTGGTGGGGCGTCCCTGCAGACACAGTTGGCCGTGTCTGCAGGTGAGAAGCCGGATGTGGGTGTGTGTCCTGGTCAGGGGAGGGGGAACAGCGTGATCCTCCCATGCACTACGTCCCACTGGTGAAACTCCTCACTGTCAGGTGAAAAGAAGCGGCTGGCAACTCCACATGTATGGGAGGAGACGTGGTAGTCTGCAGCCCTCCCCGGATCGGCAGAGGGGGTGGAGCAGCGACCGGGATGACTTGGAAGAGTGGGGTAATTGGCCTGATACAATTGACAATTGGGTAGAAAAAGGGGAAGGGGGAGAACCCCCCCCCCCAAAAAAAAGGGTTTCAAGTGTGATGGGGAGTTTTTGGAGGTGTCCATAGGTCACGGCTGCAGGCTGCAGATTCACATTCCCCCAAGTCTTCCCTGTGTAGCTTTGTTTACTGATCCCAGTTATTCTGATTCAAACCTTTTCTGAGTTTTTCGTATTCTAATGATCGCCGTTTTGACTCTGGATTTTTATTCATGTCGGTGAAAAAGAAAAGAGATGGTGATTGTTATCTTTGCAGGATTTCACTACATGAGGTTTGGCAACACGTAAAATATAATGACACTTACACTTATATACAAAGAAGATCATGTGTGGACCAGAGTCTAAAGGAGCCGTGCACCACCCAGCATGCTCCTCAAGTCATCGCCTTCCCATTTCACCGGTGTCATGAAGGCGTTGGGCATGGCCAGGCTGGACCCTGGGCATGGCCAGGCTGGACCCTGGACTGGTGTCATGAAGGCGTTGGGCATGGCCAGTCTGGAACCTGGACTGGTGTCATGAAGGTGTTGGGCATGGCCTGGCTGGACCCTGGACTGGTGTCATGAAGGCGTTGAGCATGGCCAGGCTGGACCCTGGACTGGTGTCATGAAGGCGTTGGGCATGGCCAGGCTGGACCCTGGACCGGTGTCATGAAGGTGTTGGGCATGGCCAGGCTGGACCCTGGACTGGTGTCATGAAGGCGTTGGGCATGGCCAGGCTGGACCCTCGACCGCAGGTTGGCAGTAAATGGAGGCTCCACAAGGCCTCAGTCAGTAACTCCAAGTCGATGTGGGCATTGGGAGTTAGACGGTGACTTAGTCTCGTCTTCTATGGTTTCTCCTTATCTGGCGGCTCGGTCTCGATACTGTTTGTGAAAATGGGACATGGTTGAACACTGTAGCCAGTTTTGTGCTAAATTTGTAAGGCTGCTTCCTTGTGGTTAACGGACTGCAACAGGATGCTGGAGACATGTCGGGGCAAGATGCAAACCACCGCAGACACGATATAGCCTACACCCTCACAACACGGTTTCACAACACAGATGTCAGAGCAGCAGATCATGACTTAAAGGAAGCACGAGTGTGGACCGGGCGGCTCAGTAATTATATTATTTGTGGCTGGTGGAAACCGATTTGGTCAGGGTGGCTGCTTGGGAGACATGATGGTCCTTGATTACACGAAAATATAACTTATTGAAGGAGTCCCCCCCCCCTTTTTTTTTCTCCCCAATTGTATACGGCCAACTACCCCACTCTTCCGAGCCGTCCCGGTCGCTGTTCCCGATCCGGGGAGGGCTGCAGGCTACCACATGCCTCCTCCGATACATGTGGAGTCGCCAGCCGCTTCTTTTCACCTGACAGTGAGGAGTTTCGCCGGGGGGGATGTAGCGCATGGGAGGGTCACGCTATCCCCCCCCCCGGACAGGTGCCCCGACCAACTAGAAGGAGGCGCTAGTGCAGCGACCAGGACACATACCCACATCCGGCCTCCCACCCGCAGACACGGCCAATTGTGTCTGTAGGGAATCCCGAACAAGCCGGAGGTAACATGGGGATTCGAACCGGCGATCCCTGTGTCGGTAGGCAATTAAATAGACCACTATGCTGCCCAGACGCCCCCAACTTATTGAAGATTTTAGTCCTTATCATTTCCATTTTGTCACTCATCTTTAGCAGGGGATTTATCACAGTGGTAGGTATAGATTTTTCTTTTTTTTAGGGGGGGGGGGGGTTGGCCTTGAGTCTCCTCTGAAACTACTGTGAAGGAATAAATGTGATGTGGCCACCCCTCTTGGATAACAGGGGAGTAGAAGCCCCGGTGAGGGAGAGCAGGGGAGTTTATGTGGCTTTGTGAGTTTAAATGGCTCTCTGATCATCACGTCTGACAGGCGTCAGATGTTCCCGCCAGGAAGCATGGGGTGGTCCGATTCCACGGCTTCCTGTGTTGGGAAGTTCTGTTTTCTAACCTGGCACAAGCCCGGCCTTCCTCTCCTTCCTCTCCACACACCCACACTCTGTTGCTTTCTTTTCTTTCTTTTTTTTTAAATCATGTTTTCATTGTGATCGGGTTTCATCTTGATAGTGCAACACCCTCTCCTCAGGGGAATGGAGACGTCAAGCTCCAGTGACTGTCTCGTCTGCTGGAAGCTACTCCGTCTTGTTGTTGTTGTTGTTGGTTTGTTTCCCCACGGCGTCTTCTCATGAGCCACAGGGGACTGCCATAACGCACCGGGAAGAACCGTGGCTGTGCCACATTTGGTCACATGCTGCTGTTACGTTTGTTGTGGCAAACCTCATTTCCCATATCTGAGCTCACAAGACCAGGGGAATGGACCGAGGACAAACCATTTCCTCATGTAACAGGAGAAACCTGCTGTTTGGGTTGTCAAAATAAAGTTTCCTAGGCGTCCGGGTGGTGTGGCGGTCTATTCCGTTGCCTACCAACACGGGGATCGCTAGTTTGAATCCCCGTGTTGCCTCCGGCTTGGTCGGGCGTCCCTGCAGAAGCAATCAGCCGTGTTTGCAGGTGGGGAGCCGGATGTGGGTGTGTGTCCTGGTCGCTGCACTATAGCGCCTCCTCTGGTCGGTCGGGGAGCTTGTTCAGGGGGGAGGGAACTGGGAGGGAATAGCGTGATCCTCCCACGCGCGACGTCCCCCTGGTGAAACTCCTCACTGTCAGGTGAAAGAAGCGGCTGGCGACTCCACGTGTATGGGAGGAGGCATGTGGTAGTCTGCAGCCCTCCCCGGGGTGGAGCAGAGGGGGTGGAGCAGCGACCGGGACGGCTCGGAAGAGTGGGGTGATTGGCCAGGTACAATGGGGGGGGGGGGAATCCCAAAAAAATAAAAATTCCTTGCTTTATTTATATATATATATATATATATATATTGTGTGTGTGTGTGTGTGTGTGTAGCTTGCAGGTACAGGAGTGCTTGCCGTTGGTCTCTGGCTGCGTTTCGACTCCAAGACAGCAGGACTGTTTGAAGGAGAGGACTCCCCCTCAGTGTTCTTCACCGGTAAGGCCTTTGTGATATTGTGAAATTGCCCGTTTATGATTTGCACACTGCCTTTGTAGCACCGCCCTGAGTCTTGACTCCGCCCTTCAGCAATACCGCCTTCACCTGTGTGTCTCACGTCTCAAAAATCCCTCTAAGCCCTCCCCACCCCACCCCACCCCGTCGTCTTCACTGTTTACATCTGCTTTGTTTAAAGAGACGCTCCTCCCCGTGCTTGCTTTACATACAGCTCTTATTTTCGCTCACCCCTTCCTCTTTCCAGCACCACACTCGCCCCATCCCGCCTGATAACCATCTCACCCCTTCCTCTTTCCAGCACCACACTCCCCCCATCCCACCTGATAACCATCTCACCCCTTCCTCTTTCCAGCACCACACTCCCCCCATCCCACCCAATAACAATCTACACCACACATTTAAACATGTAGTGACTCATGCACTCATCTGTCTGTTTTAATCCTCTTTTAGGGAAGTCCGGGTAGCGTAGCGGTCTATTCTGTTGCCTACCAACACGGGGATCGCTGGTTTGAATCCCGGTGTTACCTCCGGCTTGGTCGGGTGTCCCTACAGACACAATCGGCTGTGTCTGCGGTTGGGAAGCTGGATGTTGGTATGTGTCCTGGTCGCTGCACTAGCGCCTCCTCTGGTCGGTTGGGGCGCCTGTTCAGGGGGGAGGGGAGGGGGTACTGGGGAGGGGGTACTGGGGGGAAGAATAGATCCTCCCACACGCTACGTCCCCCTGGCGAAACTCCTCCCTGTCAGGTGAAAAGAAGCGGCTGGCGACACCACATGTATCGGAGGAGGTGTGTGGTAGTCTGCAGCCCTCCCCGGATCGGCAGAGGGGGGTGGAGCAGCGACCGAGACGGCTTGGAAGAGTGGGGTAGTTGGCCGGATACAACTGGGGAGAGAAAGTGGAGCGGGGGGGTCCTCTCCCTCGTCTGATGTGTGGTTGGGATTAAAGCCTGGGCACGTTGATCCTCCATGACGCATTGTTGGATACCACCGCCCTGTTGGTGCTGTTACCGTGGTTTCAATATTTACGGCCCGTGCCAGTTGTGTTTTGACGAGTAGCAATTCCTTTGGCTGTTGTTGGCCGTCTCGCTCAACTGTTGCGACATTTCAGGGGAAGCCGGTGATGCATTGGCTGCGGCACGCGTCCTAAATAGAAACGGGCTGTGGGAGACAGTGGAAGGTCCAAACAAACTGTGAAGATACAGGTCTACAAACTGTGGGGATACAGGTCCACAGCAGACGCGGAGACGGTGGAAGAGAAACGGGGGGGGGGGGCGTGTTCCTGATGGAGTTCAACAAGTCGCTGTGTTTTGTTGCTATGACGACAGGGCACTCCTTCAGTCAGGGCTGTGTTGTTTAGGAGGACCAGGGGAGAGTGAGCCAGTACTGCGTTCCGTTCAAAGTCCAAGGTCGGAATTTCCCCAGTTGGAATTTCCAATTTCCAACCTCCGATTGTTCCAGGTGCACGACGCCAAACGTGCACAAAAACACATGGCTGAGCGTGATAAGCTGGTGTGCCAGCAACTGAACTGTCGGCAGTGCAGCTGCTCCTACAGATAAACAGCACCAGAGGAGTAAGAGATAACTTTCAGAGATTGTTTACCATAACAAAAATATGTCGACGATAACACTGTCGGCATATTTTGACATTAATTTACATGCAGAACAGGTTTTACTATAAAACAGTAGGTATTACTGTAATTAAATACAGGTAAATATACTGTAACGACCACAGATGACTAGACTCGCTAGCCCGTTGGCTAACGGGTCGGACCCTTTAGTCGACTGGTTAATGTACTCGCCCATGGTGCGGGACACCCGGGTTCGCGTCCCAGCTGCGGCGGTCCCCGGCTGCCTCCTGAATTCACTACAATACTCTATGTCGCATTAACTGATGGTTTACCATTAACACTGTGCACCTCCATGGGCGCTGCCATTGTTGTGTGACGTCACACAACTGCTTCTCCGTGAAGTCGGGGTAGATGGATTTGCCCCGAGTTTACAAGTAGGATTTCCGACTGTGAGTGGTGTTCCATTGTACTTTTTCTAGTACACAGTAAAAAACTGGGTGTTAATTTAACTCCGAGAGTGTACAAATGGATCCTTTCGGGTCCATTTGTACACTCTCGGAGTTAAATTAACACTCGGGAAGTTAACACTCAGGATTTTACTGTGTAGGAAGTCGGAAAATCTCGATATCCGAGTTGTCCGGAGCGCAGCATAAGTAGTGCGCATGTTGTCGGTTAGGCCTGGGCTGATTTCAGCGAGCCATTTGCCATAAACTGCCTCTACATGGAACAGAGAGCTGCACTTGAAAAAACAAAATATGCTGGTTAGCTGCCTCTGTGGCCGTGGCCCCATTCCTGAGGAGATAAGACTCTGGCTTCGCTCACCACCAGCTTTGTCACTTTTGTCCTTCAGAGTGCACCTATTCCGGGGTGAATTCCGGTGAAAACCTGATACGACCCGAATCGATGCAAATGCCAGCACGGCTAACCTCAACGGACATGGCTCTTCCTCCTCTTCCTCTCCCCCGGTCCAGATCAGGAATAAAGGAGGGATGAGTTAGAATTCTGAACATGGTCAGCTGCTGCTGAAGAGAAGGGCAACATGCCAACCAAGTCCACAGCTGATGCACAACGGGCTATTAAGGTTGAGTAGGCATCGCGTAAGCATAAAACGATGACAGATCTGGTACCAGCAGCTAGGAGGAAGGATCTGGTACCAGCAGCTAGGAGGAAGTATCTGGTACCAGCAGCAAGGAGGAAGTAGTTTCAGAATATCTGCAACAATCCTGCAGGTGTCAATGTCACACTTTTATTTGGTTTTTAATCTCTTCATTTTGCAAGTGTAATGGCATTTAGGCTCTTTGGCAGAAAGTGTAGCAAAAAGGACTTGTCAGGCCGCCCGGGTGGCGTAGCAGTCTATTCCGTTGCCTACCAACACGGGGATCGCCGGTTCGAGTCTGTTACCTCCGGCTTGGTCGGGCGTCCCTACAGACACAATTGGCCGTGTCTGCGGGTGGGTTTTAATCCTCTTTTAGGGAAGTCCGGGTAGCGTAGCGGTCTATTCTGTTGCCTACCAACACGAGGATTGCTGGTTCGAATCCCCGTGTTACCTCCGGCTTGGTCGGGCATCCCTACAGACACAATCGGCCGTGTCTGCGGGTGGGAAGCCGGATGTGGGTACATGTCCTGGTCGCTGCACTAGCGCCGCCTCCAGTCGGTTGGGGCGCCTGTTCAGGGGGGAAGGGGAACTGGGGGGAATAGTGTGATCCTCCCAGGTGCTACGTTCCCCCTGGTGAAACTCCTCACTGTCAGGTGAAAAGAAGTGGCTGGCGACTCCACATGTATGGGAGGAGGCATGTGGTAGTCTGCAGCCCTCCCCGGATTGGCAAGTCAGATCGGAATTCGGACCGGAAGTGCTATATCAATGAAATCATTAATATTATTATTAATATTATCGGCAGAGGGGGTGGAGCAGCGACTTGGAAGAGATGGGTAATTAGCTGGATAAAATTGGGAAGAAAAAAAGTGGGGGGAGGGGGAGTCAAAGACTTGTCGGTAAAAATTGAGCCCAAAGAAATCAATTCTTTCTTTGCATTTTCTTTCTCCAGTTGACTTGACCGGTTGCACGGTGCACCTTCATCGGGAGGGTTAACAGTTAAACTGCAGCAGCTACACGAGTCTCGATTTGGGCCATGCTGGCCTGCTCTCCCCAATTCATAATGTGTGTTACATTCTGCGAGTAGGCAGCCGAATCCAGCTGAACCAGTCTCTCTCTCTCTCTCTCTCTCACACACACACACACACACACACACACACACACACACACACACACACACATACAGATTATAATGGTAGTATTGTGTGGAGGGCAGGGCAGATGAGGCCAAAGTTTGTTCCCATCAAGGCCATTTTTCTAGGCTGGCAAACACACACACACACACACACACACACACACACACACACACACACACACACACACACACACACACACACACACACAGCCTTGATTCTTTTGTTTGTAGACTGAGGTGCCTTTGTTTCTTGACTTTTTTGTTTTCCCTTCCTTTTTTCTCACAAGAGCTGTGACAGAAGCACTGCCTCCCTCCCTCCCTCCTTTCTTCTGTATTTCTTTTCCATCGAGCCGAGAAGTGAAGTGGGCAGTCGGGCACCAGAGGGCTGGTTTGAAATGACAAACATTTTAATAACTGCTTGAGAGAAAGCACCGGAGAGACGTGCGAGCGTGTTTCATGCCCGTTTTTTCCCCCCTCGGCGTCGGCCCTGCAGGCATTACGGCACGCCATCCGTCCGTAGTTCTTACGTTTGCAGAAATCGTGCAGAGGCAACATGACTCGTAACTGCAAAAACCACATCAGTGAACATGAAATGCCGGCCGGAGCTTGGTTGTGTCCATAAAGTGTTGTCTTTTGTGGCTGGTGTCATGTCAGTCACCCTGCTTGATGAGGTTTTGCTTGATGGTACTTGGAACACTGAAAACCACACTCGGAGACGACAAAAGCAACACCAAGCCTAGCCTCTTGTGTTGTTGACTGTGGGACTAGTCGCGTTTTAATTTGTGGGCCTTTTCAACCCTTTCAGCGATTCGGTGGTTTGTCCTCGGCAGAATATGCTACGCTGAGCAGAACTACTACTACTACTTTCGGCTGCTCCCATTAGGGGGCGCCACAGCGGATCCTTTGTTTCCATCTCTTCCTGTCCTCTGCATCTTCCTCTGTCACACCAGTCACCTGCGTGTCCTCCCTCCATAAACCTCCTCTTTGGCCTTCCTCTTCTCCTCTTCCCTGGCAGCTCCATATTCAGCATCCTTCCCCCAGTATACCCAGCATCTCTCCTCCACACATGTCCAAGCCATCTCAATCTGGCCTCTCTTGCTTTGTCTCCAAACCGTCCGACCCGAGCTGTCCCTCTACTATACTCATTCCTCATCCTGTCCTTCTTCCTTTGTCACTCCCAGTGAAATGCTGAGCTGAAACTAAAAGGCTTTATTTCCCAACCGGCTTCCTCTCGCTCTCATGTTAGTTAGCATTTGAAGGAGACAGGCGTAGGATAATTACTCTGCAAACACTCTGTCATTTTCTGCTCTGAGTCCGTTTTTAAACATGCTGTGTGTTTTTATCATGTGTGTGTAGGTGTGTACATCCTGATCGCGGCGGGTGCTCTGATGATGGTTGTGGGCTTCCTGGGATGCTGCGGAGCCATCAAGGAGTCACCATGCATGCTGGGATTGGTGAGTCAGTCAATCAGACATTCTCACTGTCTGATTGGTACTTTAAAGATGCTTTTAGGGGGCGTCCGGGTGGCGTGGCGGTCTATTCCGTTGCTTACCAACATGGGGATCAGCGGTTCGAATCCCCGTGTTACCTCCGGCTTGGTCGGGCATTCCTACAGACACAATTGGCAGTGTCTGCGGGTGGGAAGCCCGGATGTGGGTATGTCCTGGTCACTGCACCAGCACCTCCTCTGGTTGGTGGGGGCACTTATTTTGGAGGTAGGGGGAACTGGGGGGGATAGCATGATCCTCCCATGTGCTACGTCCCCCTGGTGAAACTTCTCACTGTCAGGTGAAAAGAAATGGCTGGCGATTCCACATATATCGGAGAAGGAATGTGGTAGTCTGCAACCCTTCCCAGATCGGCAGAGAGGCTGACGCAGCGACCGGGACGGCTCGGAAGAGTGGGGTAATTGGCCAAATACAATTGGGGAGAAAAGGGGGGGGGGAATCCCCCCAAAAAAAGATGGTAGATGGTGCAAAACATCACAGCCAGCTGCTCTTAACCATGAAATGAATCAACCAGGTTAATCCACTTGAAATATACAATCCCTTAATGCAGTTACTGTTTTTGTTTTGGTTGGTTTTGAATTTCTCCCAAGTCGGCTTTTCCAATTCCCTGTTCTCCTACAGTCCCACCACTGCACAGCCCCTACCG